>CAODLS010655867.1:0-12948 GCA_948243855.1 Flueggea neowawraea | reverse complement strand
GTTGGAAACATATCAAAACCATCAGCAAGACATAACTTCAAAATCATCTTAATCCCAGTCTGCACATCAATCCTCTCCTGAACTGAGCGGTCACCAGAGATTTTTCCATATGCACGTAGTAAGATAATCCACCACAATCCTGGATTGACAAAAGGAATAAAATCAACATTTGAGATTCTCAAGAGCAAGCAAAAAACTAATTACTCTCAAGTGAAACTTGATAAATTGAAATTTTGTTTACCAGAATCAACTGGTGCAACACGACCAATTGCTGCTTCTCCAAAGTCAGGATCCAAGACTTCTTCTGTAACAGATTCATCATTATCAAGAGGAACTGTACGCACCTTGAAGCTAGCAGGCATCAATCCTTGACCTGGACTATGACAGTCCATTGTCTTCTCCCAGCTCTGCAACAGAAGAGGTCATAAATACTAAAAATTAGATTGTAAAACAAACTCAATATGCATCAATGACCTTACAGTAATGTATATTCCTCTCATAAAAACTTGGGGGGGGGGGGGGAATTCTCTGACTGTGTGAAGTTTAGGTGCAGCAAAACTAATAAAAAATAATTAAATTATACCAGATAAGCTACCATATTTTAGCACAAAGGAAAAGACCTTTTAGATATACCAAGTAAAAAGAAATCAGTCTTTTTTTTAATTCCTTTGAGAAATTCAAGCAAACACAAAAGAACAGTAATTTATTCACAAGTATGCAGGAAGAGCCACAATAATCACACTTCTGATTCCTCACATTATTGCAATCTTACCTTGTCTTGGTGGGTGTTTGGGAAAAAAGGGGGCAGTTAAAATGTGTACACATATAAACAAGTACAATTCCTATTTGCACATGAAATTTCAAAAATGAACTTCCCCATTGTACCACAATGGAGTAAAGTAAACATAGGAGCCAGGACATCATATTTGGTCACTGGTAGAGCACCAGAAATTAACTACAAGAATCGGTGCAGCATAAATATATAAAAAGAAAAATGTCAATAAGCAAGTCATCAGAAGAAGAAAATACATCACTCAGTCATATGTAAATCGAAATTGAAAGATTTGATTAATTACAAGAATAAAAGTATAGTAGCAATTAACTATTATATTACCTGCAATTGAAGTGTATGAAGTATGAAATTCCGAACAATATCAAACTCCCCCTTCAAAAGAAACGCAATACCAGAAGGTATGAAGTCTCTAATGAAGACCTGATCATAATTCAACACATTGGAACTTGTGGGATCATTGGCGGCAATAGTTCCAATAGGACTGCCACAATAATAAACCATTGATTTCCGCAGTAGATCCCATGCTTCATCCTCAATAGAGTCAATTTTAACCTCACAAGAAGTATCCTTTTCTGTTGCCAGTTCACCATTGATCATAAAAGTCTTACTTTCTTCCCTCACAACACCATTAGACATAAAACTTTCTCTTTCCTTTTTCATCTCTTGAACATCCTCAAACTCCAAAATGTTTGGTGCTTTTGCTGCTCCATTTAGGTTTAATTTCTTTGAATTATCAACATACCATGTTCCATTCCCACCTTCAGTAGTAATACCACCAACACCTTCAGCTTTTTGGCATTTGCAACGCATATGCTGCAATCTGTTAAAAGCTCCATTTACCAACAATCTATAATCACCTAACCCCTTAATCCTTGAACATTTGATCATTTGCATGTGCCTTGAGGATCTTTTCCTCATATATTTTATGTTTAATGTAGAAGGAAAAGTCAGATCTGAATGGCTCCCATATGGATCAAAGCAAGGAATGCGAGGGCCAGCCCTAGATAAAACTTGCAGAACTGCCTCGGAAGTCCCCATCGATAAAGTGCAAGTTAATCAAACTGAACCAAACTTTAGAACTCCTCCGATCAAAGTGAATCAAAAACTCAGCTTTTGATGGGATTCCTGCAAAGAACGATTGACATTAAGAAAATCTTTAATGATGTTTAGAATCATTACTAAACGGAAGCCTACTCTCCCCCACCCCCCCAACACCTCCACAAAAAAAAAAAAGCTAAATCACAAGCATAGTACAAATGGAAGAAATTAAAAAGAAAAATCAACAATGCCTTGAATAAACTTCTTTTCTCTAGCTGCACATATGTGAAAGAAAATTTAAAACTAACATTTGGAAAGCGAAAACCTTTGAAGAAACTAACATCTAAGCTTACTTCAAGTTGGAACCTTACTACAATGATCTAAAGGAATTGCAATTTCCTTTCCGTCTCAGTATTTTCTGACCAACCAAACATTCTTTTGATGAAAAACAAGCAAAGAAATGAAACAAAAACAATTTATTTCATTATTTCACCAATATTGACCGGAAATCATACAGGGATGAAAATTTTAAATTATGGTCAAATTAAACAGCACATCCTCAAAACTTCTCACAAGACAAAACAATCAAACACCATATCACCTGGAAAGAACACCAGAATTCAAGTGGGTAATAATCATTTCACCAACTCATGATGAAAAAAAACATGGAGAATGAAAGCCAATATCAAAACCCAGAAAAAAGATCCAAACTTTACGCCAGAAAAAAATGCTGACCTGAAACGAAACCAAACAATTCTTGTACAAAGATAAAAAAATCTTTGACAAAAAACAAGAAGGAGGACTCCTATGATAGCAGCAGAAAAAAAATCTGTCCTTTCTTCTCTGCCGTGTATGTATAGTAATGGTCTGTGCTTCTCTTTCTCTCTATGTCTTTCTCGTGCCTTTAACGTAACTAACACAATCACTATCAAGTATCAACACCACTTGCAAGATTTTTCGTTGAGTTTCACGTTCTGGTTTTCCAGTTCTTTATAACGTGCAAGTTTTTCCTTTTTTTTTCTCTTTTTTTTTTTGTTCAAGCTGGAAAACCCATGCTCCGGTAATCCACTTACGTCTCTTTTATTAGTCGTCCTTTATTTTGTTATTTTTTCTTTTTTTCAAAGCGATTTTTTGCCCTTTTTATGTTTCCATTTTTGTGGTGCACAAAATTCTGGGGTGTATAGACCATTCCAACTGCAATATTTTAAAGAACAGAAAAAAGAGGAAAAGCTTTCTCTTATATTTTTTGGCCAATGGAGTTTCTTCTTTTAATTAATTCCTCAATTCAAAGTGGAGAGGGAATTAGTACTTGATTGTATATGATTTTGGCAATTGTTTGATAATTAAGAATATTTTATTATAAGAATAAATAATAAAATTAGAATTAAAAGTATTTATTTTGTAAATCAATATTTGATGTTGAAATCTTAAATTATTGAGACTTTAAAAATACTAATTTTACCTCCGAATGTTGTCTTGGACACTATAAATTAAAAGTTTTTATAATTATTCGACAGTATAATAAAAAAATTGTCTCAAATTAAAAAAATATAAAAATTATATGAATATGAATATAATGTAACTGCAAAAGAAAATCTCATATTAAATTTTAAAAATCTTTTTTATACATAATATTTTAAATATATAGATTATATTTTATTTAGATATTTAAAAAATTAAATAAAATATATATTATTTATGATGAAATTATTTGTTAAAAAATTATAATATCAAATATTAAATATAAAGAGCACTGAAAAGACAAATTCAATGTATTCAGCTTTTATATATATATATATATATAAAAGAATAAGTAAAAAGTTGTTTTTTCAAATAACATGTGAACTTATATGGCTGTAGTGAAAATTATGTGAAATACCTTCAATTAGCCTTTTGATTAGATGTGACTTTGAGATTTTTATTATCAAAAGAAAGATGAGAGGCCATGAAAAGGTGTGGATGAAGAAGATTATTTTATATTTTATATTCCAAAGTGTTAGTTCATAGATGATGATGTTCCCAGATAAACAAATTTGTTTATTGATTAAAAGAAAGTTCAATTTGTTTGTTGAGATAGACAAGACCTGATTGATCAAGCAAAACCCGACCGAGTTTCCACACAACTTGCCTCCACTTGATCCATTTGTGATTTGCAACTTGGATGTATTGATTTAGATTATTTTTAATTTAATATTTTATATAAAAAATTAGAAAATTTAATATTATTTAATAGTTTGAATTATGTATTTATATCATTATGATTTTTATAAAAATAATTATTTGAAATATAATATAAACATCGTAGAAGTAGTCTAAGTCAGTCTGCTTATTGGTAAATTGACTATTCTAAATAAATACCAGATCTAGGGCAGCTGATTACTTTATTGGTAAATCAACTTACTTTTCAACATTTGGAAGAAACTGAAATTGTGGCTGCCAGTTAGCCATTTGCGAAGGGAAGGAGACGCTTGGCCAAAGGGGAACCAGTGATTACCAACAAAAGTTCACCCAAACACCAAAACGTCAATTCCTTCCTCCATCACTACCCAATTTCCAATCCCTCCTTTTAAGCCATTTTATCCTATGATATTTTACCTATACTTCCCAACGCATGATTCATGCAAACTTTGATTATGGGTTTTGTTGAGTGGGTCTATTTATGTCTCCGTCGATCGACACCCATCTCGCGTTCTCTCTCGCTCTTTGACGCGACTAGTGACCCAAGGAGAGAGATGATTCTAGGTTTTGTTGAGTGGGTCTGTTCATTTGGGTGACTATGTTTCGCTTGGGTTTCAAGATGGGGTTTAGATTGATTTTATTACTGTTGAGTTGACCGATAGTCCTGGAGGAGTCATGGATTGTGGGCCGGCCATTTTAGCATAATGGGCCGGCCGTGTCTTCATATGACACGTTGCATAGTTAACTCAAACAGACTTTCTCACCCTCACGGCCTTCCAATAGACTGATAGAGGTTGTAGTTTATAGTGTGTTAGCATTGCTACATTTTTTTTAATTATTTTTTAAAATAACTAAGCTCATTCTTGATTTCTCAATCAAGTCCCAATTAAAAAGCAGAATAATAAAATTACGTAGACTCAAGTTTCACTATGTCGAACCAGATCTAGAACTAGTAGCCTTTGATAAGTAATGAACAACTTCATTTGTTAATTTCTTAATATGAAAATCAGAAAACTCATAAAATTATTTTTTTATCGATAAAAAGAGAATCGGGGGCAACCAAAAAACCTATAAAAGTGATGTAGTTTAAGTCTACAGGACAATGCCACCATGTTTTAAATGTATCTCTTGTGCTGCATTAATATATCAATACGAAAGATTAAAATAAGGCAAAACAAAGTGAAAAGCTTGTCCAATAAAGGCATGGAATGTAGAACTAAATAAAATGCAGACACGTGTTTCTTTCTTATATACCAATTTTCTTCCACAATCTGCATCCGTAATGTTGTGTAGCAGAAAAAACTACATATAATATACAGATATATAAAATAATTAAAAAAATACAAGAAACCAAGCTATTATTTGACTCTACTCTTATTTTAGGAACTAAAAAACAGCATTGCTACATTCTTACGTGCTGCGTCTCAATCATATCTGTAACTACGTACTGAAAATTGTATTTCCTAACTAAGACAACTTATGCCACCAAAGACCAACTCCAACATTTCTCATTCATATAAATAAGTTCTTTTTTCTTTAGAATTTATTTTCGAAATTAAACTATTAACTCTTTAATAAATAATAATGAAGACAACTCTCAATATAATGCTACCCTTGTCTTGTTATCATCTATCACGTTAAATTAGAAGTCTAGTATTAATTTAAAAATGCATGACAGTAATGCAGCTTGCCTGCCAGAAACTCAAGTATAGATAAGCTTATTTATTTTTAATGTGAGATTCTTTGTTTTGTCTTCATTAAAATTGCACTTTACAAATTTTGCCTGCCTTGCTTCAAGGCTCAATCACAAAATAACAAAGTGTAAATTATCCTTCTAAACAGAGTTCATGGTAAATGCGCCCACAAAACAGAATCAAAACCTCACAACAATTCTGCGTATGGACGTATGTCTCCAAGAAAAATATTCTGAACTTAATAAATATATATACTCTTTTTTGTCACCAATCGTCCTATGCTCTTCTTGTATCCATCTCCAATTCTTATATAAAATATGCCCTCTAAACGGTCAATACTTTGTAAATTGTCTAAATTTCACAATCTTATTTCTCTTCCTTCAACCATATAAAGCTTCAAAAATCATCACACATGTTGTAACTTCCTTGCCAAGCAAATTATATTGCACCACAATACTTTTGTGGTGTAACAAAGTTTTGAGCGCGATGTAGATAACTTCAATACCACTGTGGTCATCAGTTTGAGGTGCTAGAAGAAATTACAATGGCAGAGGGTTTATCCCGAGACAAACTTGCAAGGTCATTGAAGGTATCAAATTACGAACTTGCAAGGTCAATGAGCAAAAGGAGCTTGTCAGTGACAGGAAGCAAGAGAAGTTGGGGTTCAGGGAGTGTAAGAGAGGTGTGGAGTGGTCGAGGAGATGTGTTTCAGAAGAGTGTAAGAGAAAATGATGAGGAAGAGGAACTGAAATGGGCTGCAATGGAGAGACTTCCAACTTATGACAGACTGAAAAAAGTGTTACTAAAGCAATTGTTGGATGGTGCAAGTGTTGGATATGCAGAGGTTGATGTTACTGATCTTAGATTGCAAGACAAGAAACAACTTATTGAGAGTTTGCTTAAGGTTGTTGAAGAGGATAATGAGAAGTTTCTTCATAGAATCAGAGAGAGGACTAATAGGTGATGAATGCTCTTTGAAATGCTTTTCTTGCTTTGATTATTTCCTGTTTTCTAGACTTGGTTGAGTTGTTCTTTACTGTTTCTCTATTCATTTTATGTTGAGCAGAGTAGGAATTGAGGTTCCTAAGATTGAAGTTCGGTTTGAGCATTTATCGGTGGAAATTGATGCTTATGTTGGAACAAGGGCACAACCAACTCTGCTAAATACAGCAATGAATGCAATTGAGGTCTTGAACTAAGCTTTGAAACTGGATTAGTTGAATTTGTGTCTTTTTTTTTTTAATTTAATCTCTAGAACTTGTACTTGAGTGAATTTGATGCTTTGTTATTTAACGTACTGATAAATACAATCTAACATCCATCTGTTTCAATCAACAGGGAATTCTTGGATTGTTAAGAATTCTTCCATCTAAGAGGAGGGTCGTCAACATACTCAATGATGTCAGCGGAATAGCAAAACCTTCAAGTGTCATTAAATAGGAGTTTGATTAGCACCAAAATCTTTGCATTGACGCTGTTAGTCAGGTTCTGATAGCAAATTGTTATGCTTTGCAGAATTATTAACTGAGGATATATAGTATTTTGTAGAATCTTTTTTACTTACTTCAGCTTTGGTTTATTTCAGAATGACATTGCTTCTAGGACCTCCAGGATCTGGAAAAACTACATTGCTGCAAGCACTTGCTGGAAAGAAGGATAAACATCTCAGGGTACTGCACCCTGCCATTGTAGTATTATTTGAAATGTTCAATTTCAATTTTGCAGAATATAAGCTTTTATGCAATTCGTATGTTGTTCAATGCATCGGTTGGTAAGTTTTGTGCTGTTTTCCCTGTTGATAGATGTCAGGAAGAATTACTTACTGCGGTCATGAATTTAATGAATTCTTCCCCCGAAGAACATGTGCTTACATTAGTCAACATGATCTTCACCACGGCGAAATGACAGTCAGAGAGACTCTGGACTTTGCAGGACGTTGTTTTGGTGTAGGAGTAAGATACCAAATGTTGGTAGAGTTGTTAAGAAGAGAAAAAGAATCAGGAATTATTCCAGATCCTGATATTGATGCATTCATGAAAGCCACATAATTAGCAGGTCAAAAAAGCAGTCTTGAAACAGATTACATTCTCAAGGTTTGTTGCTGGCATCACCAAGAAATAACATTATCTGTTACTTCACACAATCAATTTTCTTGTGGTTTACTCATTTATAGAACCCTGCAACAGATTCTTGGATTAGACATTTGCGCAGACATTATGGTAGGTGATGAGATGAGAAGAGGCATTTCTGGTGTACAGAAAAAGAGGGTCACTACAGGTGTGTTATTAATGAAGAAACTCAAACATTTTAGTATGCAACTGTATTTAAAAGATGCTACTCATGAAAAATGCAGGAGAGATGCTGGTTGGACCTGCAAAAGCTCTTTTCAGGGACGAAATATCAACCGGTTTGGATAGTTCAACCACTTTTCAGATTGTCAGGTTTATGAGGCAAATGGTTCATATCATGGATGTAACAATGATAATTTCTACCTGAAACTTATGAGTTATTTGATGACATTATTTTACTCTCAGAAGGTCAGATTGTTTACCAAGGTCCGCGCGAAAATGTGCTTGAATTCTTTGAAAGCGTCAGCTTCAAGTGTCCAGAAAGGAAAGGAGTTGCAGATTTTCTGCAAGAGGTAACATCTAAGAAGGATCAAGAGCAGTACTGGTCGAAAAAGGATCAACCTTACCGGTATATTTCAGTACCCGAGTTTGTGAAGGACTTCAATTCATTTCACATTGGACAAAAGCTTTCTCAAGAACTCAGAGTTCCTTATGATAAATCAAGAACTCATCCTGCTGAATTAGTTAAAGAGAAGTATGGAATCTCTAACTGGGAACTCTTCAAGGCATGCTTTTCAAGAGAATGGTTATTGATGAAACGCAATGCTTTTGCCTATATATTCAAGACAATACAGATTACAATCATGTCAATAATAGCCATGACAGTGTTTATAAAGAGCAAAATGAAAGTTGGAGAGATAGATGACGGAGGCAAATTCTATGGTGCATTATTTTTCAGTATTATCAATGTTATGTTTAATGGGATGGCCGAGATGGCACTAACTATGTTTCGGCTGCCGATATTTTACAAGCAGAGGGACTTCTTGTTCTATCCAGCATGGGCTTTTGCACTACCAATTTGGGTACTGAGAATCCCCATTTCTTTGATGGAATCAGACATATGGATCATCCTCACTTACTATACTATCGGGTTCGCTCCTGCTGCTAACAGGTATGTGAATGGATGTACTACTAGATTGATCATCATGTTTTTCATAGACTTTAAATGTTCTGTTATTGCTAACACTTGCTGTGATTGTTCAGGTTCTTCAAACAGTTCCTGGCACTCTTCAGTGTGCATCAGATGGCACTTTCGCTCTTTCGTTTCATTTCTGCTGTTGGTGTTGGGTTTCTTATATGAATAAACAACATCAAATGCAGCGGAACAACTAATAATATCACACAAAAAACATCCAGGAACATTGTATGTAATCATAATAAATTGAAGTGGCTGAATATATGTACTTTAAAAATCTTTGCCGAATTGCTTTTCTCCAAAAGCAAGGTATTGCCGAATTGGTTTCTCCTCCTCATTTGTTTGTTTTGAGCCTAATGCAATTGACAATAGGGACTGCCAAAAGACGACTCCCCTAAACTCTCTCATACACACAAGATTATTGATTAGACTAATGTGTACTAGCACTTCTTTTAGAATTTCTATTCTAAAACTCACAAAGTAATTTTCTCTCTTTGAAAGTGATATTCACTAATTCGGCTTTGCCTTGGAATCCATTGAATGACAAGGTATGCATCCTATTTATAAGCATATGAGAATACCTAAATAGGTAGCACTAAGGAGCCGAAATTGCTCTTCCTTACCCTCCAAGAATTCGGCCTCTTCCTATTTTAGAAGATGTGTGCCGAATTCTTATCCTAGTCACACTAGGATTTGCTTTCCTTGTCCTATAAGAATAAATACTTCCAAATTAATTTTGTCATATATAAATTAGGGTTTTTATTTTCCTTGTCAAACAAGAATAAAACTCTTAATTAGTCATGAACTCCTAATTAGTAATTGATTGTGCAGAATTCATCCTTGTCACACAAGGAAAATAATTCCTAAAAAATAGGAAAAAGGAGCCAAATTTCTCCCTTCAATTTAGGTTAGAAAATGCCGAAAATCACATGGGTTTTATTAATATTATTGGGTTTTTAATTATATGATACATTATCATAAAATAAACTACTCACATGGGCCGAATTATGTCACACATAATTAAATAATTATAACCATGATAATTGGTGATTCATATTAAAAGCTCACTACATTAATGAACTATGTATTAAATCTTATTTAACACATAAATTATAAAATCTTGAATCATTATTGATTAATCATCTTAATAATTCAATTACTACAAAGAGAGAACCTTTGTAACCAATTCAGATCTTTATTGTATGCGATCCTGTAGGGTCATTCAATGTTGGCAATGAGCCTAAAATTAATTTAAAACCCATAAATCATAATTGGTCTCTAGCAAGACATTATGATTACCCAAATTGAAATGAATGTCAATTACGAATCAACATAACCTAATTACAACCTTATACAACCTTTTGCCTCTTGATATCAAAATCAACATAAGGCATGGAACGAGTCACCCTTATTTATGCTAAAACATTTCCTTGATCTATAAGTGATCATGACTAAGTCAAACAAATGATAACACTTATCCCTTTGTTTGGGTGTGGCCACACACTACTTAGTTTCACTAATCAAGTGGTCGGTGATATCTTCTCTATTTTCGAGAGTGGCAATCCCTTCACTTCACTCATGTTCCTTAGCATGACTCATGACATATCCAATCATACCCATACTTATTACTCATTACAAATAACATTAGGCGTATGTCAAAGTATACGAAAAATCACCCAAGAATCCATAGTGATTTCAGGTCGAGGGATTCTAGTATAAGTATTGTATTAGAAATACTTATGACCTTTCAACCATGTAGTATTCTCATAAGCGGATCGTTCCAAAACACCGTTCTTTAACATATTCTTATGTTCTCTGATTCATATCTCATATCCTATGACCAGTAAAACATGATCATCTCACAGAGTACATACTAGTCTTGGTTTATTGTCGTTCCCATTATAATAATTGACTAGGAACATTTAGAATAGTATTCTTTTATGCTTCAAGGTTTTACTATCCAAATCACATGTTTGACAACTTAAGCAGAATCACTATTCATAGATGTTATATCCAATTAAACATGTGATAATAATGAGATAAAACAATGCCTCATATTATTTATATATAAAATATAATCTGGATACAATGCATTTGGGGTTGTGGCTTGCACTAACAGATATTTTCCTTTATTTTCACTAGATTATCAAGGTCGTGTCTTGGGAGCTTCCTCTCGTACGAAGGCTCTACGCATCGCTCCTCTTTCAACAGTACGCCCTTCGACATCCTCCCGATTGATGATCGAAGACTAAGGAAAACAACCGGTGATGGTTTAACCCCAACTCGACAAAGACCCACAATTGCAAGAAACTGTTGTTAGTCTTGTACCCTACCCCAATCATGTAAACATTTTCATTTCGGTTTATTTAATAATAAATAGGCATTTTATTTCTATGAAATATTATCTGTTTTATGAAGAAGAAACTCCATGAATAGTTTATTCTTCTTTTTGCCATTAAGTATGTGACTTAATAGTAAAACCATAAAGATAAAATGAATATTATTTCTAAATGTCCCTAATCGATCATTATAATGGGAATGATAATGAATTAAAGATTAGTATGTTGCTAAGTGGATAATCACGTTTTACTGATTATGGATATGAGATATCAACTTAAAACATAGATGCATGCTCGGGACCATGTATTATATTGGACCGCTATGAAAGCACACCATGGATCGTTGTCACAATGTAGCTTTCATGCAGTGGTGATGTTTGCATCCTCTCATTGAAACTCACTATCGTCTCCTACATGAGGAATCCTATGTTTTGACTTAGTCAAATGTTATTCGTAACAGGATAACAATAAAGACTATGACCGGATATGCCATGAATCTTGTAGAGGAGTGATGGTGGGAATGATGCATTTGTTGCTCTTATGAAGAGTGATGTCTTTAGGCCACTTGATAAAGCATGATTGATGGAATTCATGCATACTCAAATGAATTGATAAAAGGGTTATCAATGTCATTTGTTATGTCAATCTACTTGGGATTAAGAAACACATTAAGCAAATAAGGTTGACATGTAACCATGCCTTATGCTTAATCTAGATATCGTGAGACAAAAGGACTAAAATATCAAACTGTGAAAGATAAACTCGGATCACTGACTCCACTTGATATTATGTATTACTAGATACCGCTTATGGACTATGGGCCTAAGTTTTGGGACAAGACCCATTACCAATTTCGAGTGAGCCTATTGGGTCACACACTAGAACGAGTTGGATTGACTCACAAATATTCTCTCTTGAGGTAATTAAATTATTAAATTAATTAATTTGATTAATCATTAATAATTTAGGATTTTATGATATAAGATATCATCCATTAATGTGATGGGTTTTTATTATAAATTACTTCTTATTAAATTAAATATGTGTTTGGGCATAATATTATGTGTGACACTAATTTGGCCCATATGTATATTAATAAGAGTAATTTATTTAATGATAATGTATCATGTAATTAAAAGTCCAATAACATTAAAATGCCCATTAAAATTCGGCACATACACATTAGGTTAGCTAGGTCAAAGTTTGACTAAGTCTTCTTAAACTAGTGCATGGTAATTAGAACTCCTAGCCAAGTAAGGAGTTCATATGCTTGTAGGACAAGTAAGAGGAACCTAGTACACTTAAACTATGGTTTTCTATACTTCTATATAAGACTTGGCCGAATTTACATGGTTTTTAAGGCTATGCCGAATTTGTGAGTGTCACAATAAAAGAGAGAAATTTTTTGTGAGACTAGAGTAGAGATTCTAAGTGCTAGTACACACTGCCGATTCAAGCAAGCTCGTTTGTGTTGATACCATTAGTCATGTCCGCATAAGGGCAACGTGGAAGAAAGAGTTTCGAGCTTCATAATAAAAGCTACACCAATATAACCATTCGGGCCATATACACTCTAGCTTCGATTTTAAGGTAAAATCACTACCCTAATCATTTATGTTGATGTGCATGGATCCTTGGTGGA
>CAODLS010655694.1:0-14782 GCA_948243855.1 Flueggea neowawraea | reverse complement strand
AACAGTGGTCACTTTGCTCTATGACTACCTTTCCCAATTAAACCTACGACCTTTCTTGGACAACAAGAATATGAAACCAGGTGACAAACTCTTTGACAACATTAATAGTGCAATAGCACAATGCAAAATTGGTGTAACAGTATTTTCTCCCCGTTATTGTGAGTCCTATTTTTGCCTTCATGAGTTAGCCCTTATAACGGAGTCCAAGAAGAAGGTTATTCCAATTTTTTGCGACATTAAGCCTTCACAACTTCGTGCCGTCGACAATGGACAATGTTCGCCTGAGGAGATCGAACGGTTCAATCGGGCTCTTGAAGAAGCTAAATACACCGTCGGGCTCACGTTTGACTCCTTTAAAGGGTAAAAAAACTAGACCATTTACATTATTAATTCTTTTATATTTTATGTTTAATTAACTAATTAAATGTAGCCATTCTACGTAAATAGTATCGTGAATGTTGTATATATCTACACCTTTTTCTTTTATATTTTCATTCATTTAGCTTGCACCTTAATTATTAACTGAAATGATGTAATCAATGATACTAAATGGGGACTAATTATAAAATATTTAGAGTATCGGTAATAAAAAAATATCATTATTCATATTTTGATATATAAATAATAGTTAATATTTTAATGGTTTACACTTTTTTGATAAGTGATAGTAATTTTATTCATCTAATCTACAAGATGATTTTTAGTAAAATTCTACTATTAATTGGAGTATAGTATAGTAACTTACACTTTAATTAGTATCGTCCAAGTTCTGGTAAAATTGTCAAATCAAAATATGACTACGTGGCTACATTTAGAAAACAAATGATAAAAATATATTTGCAGTTTTTTATGCTATTCATATATGGTTGATGCGGTTAGTCTGACTTCTGTATGATCTTATAGGTACCTATGCATTTATGGTAGATGGAAATTCAACTATAATGTTATTTCGATAGCTCTATATTAATATTAGTCATTGGATGTCTTATTTGGTTACAAATTAATATTATTTGATTTGGCAATATATATTTACAGCTGTTTCAAGATTTTCCTTTTTTTTTGAACGGTGAACATTTTGATATTTCCAAAAAATGGTAAATATTCTGCTCAGTAAAAGTGCTTTGATTATCGTTATTTAACATGATTTTATAGTATAATTTAGCTATATATTCCTTGTGGATTATAGGAACTGGTCAGAAGTTGTAAAACGTGCATCGGACATTGTCATCAAAAGCTTAATAGAGATTGAGAACGAAAAGCAGATGCGTCGTGGCAGAAATCCCATGAAGCCACTGGTGTGACACAATGTTGTGACATGTTTGAATGCAACACAATGACATCAATTCTTTTATCTTTAGGTTTTTGCATCATACAGTATGATCTGTTAATAAATTGGAATCCCAATTTTTTTTTTGTTTTGTTTTTCCCTGCGTGACTGTCCTCTTGTATGTTCAATAAACTGTCATTCATGTTGTTATACACTAGATTGTAACAGAAGAAACCGATAGTTTTCTTCGAAAATAATGTATAGATCTAATAAAAATAATTTGGAGCAATGTAACTACGTTAAATTGGAATTTTATGTATCAAAGCAGGTGCAGGTAAATTTAAAATTGTCAGAAGCCCGATTATTTTTAAGTGATCCACAAGTTGTCACATGCCTCCTCAAAAAAAAAAAAAAAAAAAAGCTGCCACACAACATAGTTTTAGTGTCGATTAGTTAAGCAAAACAAGTTTTATGTATGTACAGTTTCTCTCTGAGCACTACAAGAAAAAATTGAAATTGCGACAAATGTCTTTGCGACGAAAAAATTTGGTGACAAATTTGCTACGAATTGGTCTAAAAAAAATTGGGTTGACTATTTTGCGACGACATTGGTCGCACTTTTTTTTGTGAGAATAAACTTCGTCGCAACAATTGGTATTGTGACAAACATTGGAACAAAACAACGTTTTGTCGCAATGATTTGCGACGGAAACAAAGCACGTCGCAAAAAAAACAACCAGTTTGTCGCAAATTTACCGAAAAGATACTCATCACAAAAATAATAACGACAAAATAATTTTTCGTAACAACAATAAAAAATTGCAAGCGACCAGTTGGTTGCAGTAATTTCTAGCAAAAGTTTCCAACGACTTGGTCGCCAACATTGCGACCAATTCCTCGCAAATTTATATAAGGACTCAATTCTCTACAATTCGACCATAAAATTTTGCATGAATTATGTTGTCTGTTTAATCGAGTGCATTATAAATTGGCATGTAGTTATGTTCATTACCATAAAATATAAATTAATCACTAATTTGAGATTTTGTAAAAATTTAGAATGTTATTGAGTAAAAATGGTTTATGCATATATGTATATTTATTTACTTCCCAAGTATTAAATTTTATTTAATAGTTTCATTGCAAAATTGGATTAAAAAGAGAAGGTAGTTTTTGACCAATTGATCGCAAGAGGGAAAACAACGACTGTAATACCCCGTACTGTTGTAGTCGAAATTTTGTAGCATTCTGCTTAGTTTTCAGGTGTTTTAGATGTGAGGAATCTTGGTTTCTTGAGTGTAGAATTCGTTGGAGGCAATCTGCGTGCGTTAAGCATGCTGGAAGTCATCTGTGTGCGTTGATGTAGGTTCTGCACACATTGATAGACATTTGAGATAGACTGCGTATGTGTCTAAGCATGTCTACTGCGTTGAAGAGCTTTGTGCTCGTTGGACCGTCACTTGAATATGAACCGTAAGTGTGTGAAGAGATCTATGTGCCTTGCATAAGGGGTAATGTGTGTTGATTTTGTATCTGAGAATGAGAAGTCATCAGATCTGTCGTCTACGTGCGTTGAGGAGTGTGCAACCCACGTTGAAGAAGGAACTACGTGCGTAGTTGGGGATACTGCGCACGTAGATGTGCTGGGAGGTCTTAAGTGAAACACAACGTGTCGGTTTTGTGGGTCTATAAATACACCCAACTACCTTCCCTTCCGTCATAACTCACTCTCTACCACCGAAATAACTCTCTCCATCATCTCTTTCCGTTTCCTTTGTTTCTCTTTGCTTTCACTTATGTTTCTAAGGTAAGAAACACTCTTTGATCCTTCCTTTTCCTATTTTTGATCATGATTCGTTCATCTAAGGATTTAGCTGAGATTGAAGGATCATTCTAATTTCTTCATTTCTGTTGGAATAGAGTTTGTTTGATGATATATTATGGTTGTTTGAGGTTGAAACCAAGAGATTCTAGCTTCGGTTTTGGAGAGTTTTCGTGTTTGAATGAGGTAGGTTATTCCGAGTTAGGGTTCCAGGATTCTATGGATTTATTGTTAATTTGGAGTTTATTTCTGCTATATCTTGGTGAATCTGAGATAGAAATACTTGAATCATGGTTGTTTTTGGTTGATTTGATTATTAGTATATTGGGGTGTAAAAGGTCTGAATTGGAGATTGGTGTTTCTCAATGATTTTTGATTTGTTTTGAGGAAATTGATGATTTATGCTTAGGAGGTCGAGTAAAGTTTTATGGGTGATTGGTCAGTTGGGAGCATATCGTATTGTGAGTTTGGCATTTGCATTGCACTCATACATTCTGTACAGCCACAATACCACATTTTGATGATTGTCATGTTGTATTGTTATAGCTTCTTATGCTTGCCAGCACGAGCAGTCACCCACCAATGATGTTTGATTGGATTCTTAGAGCTTTGGACATCCAGGTGAGTGGATGTCAACTTCAAACACATAGACTGTGTCTCGAAACTTTATATTTGTTTTTAATGTGTTTTATCACATATTTGAAACCTGACTAATCTAAGGGTCGGTTAATTAAATAATTTGGATTATGTGAATGGATATTCACCTTTTTGTTTTTGAGAAATTACGTATATGTATTTATATATATGTTTTCCATCTGTTTTTGACTCTAAGATGAATGCTTGGTTTTTGATACATTATGATTTGTGGATTATGGGACGCCCTCACTACGAGGTACATAGCCTTTGGTATACCAATGCATGATATGAGTCAGTTATCGGGGTTGATGATAGCCATGTTGCCCCAAACCGACACATGATTGGTTTTCGAATTAGTGCCAGAGTCCACAATTATTATATGGTGGTACAGTGGCACATACCACACCAAGATTGTTTTTGGTCCCATAACGATTATATTCTGTTTTTGAATCTAATATTATTAGTATTATTTTGCCAAAGTGCATGTGTTTGCTTTTGGTTTAAACATTTTAGAAACGTTTTCTCTGAAACTGTACTATGCATATAGCGTGTATATTTATATATACTCTTCATATACCTGTATGTGGTATTTTTCAAATGGTTTTCAAATCAGTCTTTGTGAGGCATGTATGAGGCAATCTGGAGTGTTGTCCTTCACTGGGTTCTGACGCCCTTGTTTTTCTATGTTGCCTTGTTTCCATTTTACAGGTTGATTTCAAGTCGACAACCTTTTGGCATCTCTGCCCAGTGGGGCACTGATATTTTTGGTTAGTGGCGCCCTCTTGACCGAGCTACTTATTTTTTTAGAGCTCCGTATTGAAATGATGTTGGGTTATGGAGTCTGCGTATTTTGTTTTTGATACTTTGATTTGCAATTTGATCGCCTTGTATATGATTTCATAGAAAGTATACTTTGTTATGCGATATATATTATTTTTATATATCTATATAATCTTTCATAAATGGTTTTACTAAAATTTTTTTATAAATAATCGAATGGGTAGAGTTTTTGAATCTCTGAGGCTTGTACGAGATAGGCCGAGCTCCCATAGACGATTCACCTCGTACGCTGGTCATGGTCTGAAAATGGGTCGTGACAAATGTGGTATTAGAGCCTAGGTTTTCTTAAGTTTTGGGTCGGTATGGAGCATATGTATCTTTAATTGAGTTTGTTTGATTTGCCTCTGTATATTATTTGATTGTCTTTATAGTACTATGGCAGTTACATGCATATTGACACTTGCATATGATTTTGTCCTATTTGTAGATGTGGATCCTCCACATGGTAGAGGCCGTGAGACGCCTAGGCGTGTGCCAGTTGAGGCCGCCGATCATTCTGTTGCAGATCATCATGACGCAGCTATTGTGCCTGACGTTGCGGCACCAACACCTAAGCCACCGCCTACGGGTCTGATGGATGCTATCGAGTGGTTCACTCAGGTTTTGGTTCGAGTTGAGACTATTTTAGCTGGTCAGACGGTTAGAGGTCAGCTAGTTCTGCCAGTGGCCACAACACCATCTGTTCCTCCACTTCAGCAGGAGACAGTTGCTACATTTGCACCTACTATAGCTTCAGTAGCACCTCAGTCAGATGCTGAGTCTCATTTGGCTAGATTTATGAAGCTTACTCCACTTAGATTTGCGGGAAGATGGGAAAGGATCCCGAGGATTTTACTTTCGTGGTGGAGCAGTGTTTCGAGGAGATAGAGCTCACTGATGATATAGCGAGGATTATATTGGCCTCATTTTTGTTGGATGGTCGAGCCGCTAGATGGTGGTAAGATTGGAGACTTCGGAGGATATGTTTTTGGGAGAAGTTCAAGCTTGATCTCACATTGTCTATCCCCCTTTCGAGTGAGCGGGATAGGAAGGTAGATCAGTTCAACAAATTTCGTCAGGAGCCTGGGATGTTAGTGAGCAAATATGAGGACCAATTCAGGGAGTTGAGCAGATATGCACCTGTAGAGGCCCGTAGTGAGGAGGCTTTAGCAAGGAAGTTCCTGAATGGGTTGATATTGAAGATCGGGATAGTGGTAGCGACCTAGAGGTTGACCACTGTAGCGCAAATTTCTGAGGCTGCGAGGGTATGGAGTACCAAGATGAGAGGCAGCTGAAGGAGCTCAAGAAAGCAAAGACTGAGGGTTCATCGGGAGGCGAGCGAGGCCATAGTCAGGGCAGTCAGTCTGAACAGAGATGCATACTTTCCTTTGGGGGCCAAAGACAAGGTCAGGATTCCCAAGGCAGCAGTGTGATACAACCAACTGTGTGTACCCGAGATTAGAGCATTTGAGGTTTATATGCAGTTTGTGAGACTTGTGGGAGAAGGCACCCTGGTACTTGTAACAGGGCCTTATGTCTTTCTTATCACTGCAGGTAGTCTGGGTATAAGATTGCTAATTGTCCTCTTGGGCATAGTTTAGGGTCGTAGTCAGTGTAGTCAGTAGCAGGAGGTTCGGACACTGTTAGCACATGAGTTGGCAGAGGAGCAGGTCAAGGGGCCACAAACTTTGGAGCTTGTGGCCAAATTGGGTAGGGCACTGGTGGTGGAGAGGCCGGACCGAGCAGCTCTGCTACTGGTAGGCAGGCCCGTGTTTACCATTTGACAAGTCAAGAGGGTCAGACCTCTAATACTGCAGTGATTGGTATGTTACTTGTCTCTGGTACTTCTGCTTATGCATTATTTAATTCTGGTGCATTGCATTCGTTTGTCACGCCATGTTTTGTAGAGCGTGTGGAATTGGTTTTGATTCAATTAGACTCTTTGTTAGAAGTATCTTCACCTTTGGGTAGTAAGATGCTAACTAAATTTGGAGTCTGATGTTGCATGGTTGCCTTTGAGGGGCACAAGTTGGTGGCTGATATGATTTTGTTGGATGTTGAAGAGTTCGACGTTATACTTGGTATGGACTGGCTTTCGACTTGACATGCTACCTTATTCTTTTTTGCTAAGAGAGCATGCTTTTGGCCGCCAGGTCAGAGCGAGTTTTGCTATTAAGGTGAGCGATACATCATCCTGCGGGGGTATGTGTCAGCCATTAAAGCTGAAAAGATGGTTTGTCATGGTTGTGAGGTGTACTTAGCTTTTGTACTAACCGAGCCAGTTAGTTCAAAATTGAAGTTGAAGGACGTACCTACGGTACGAAAGTTTTCTGATGTATTTCCCGATGAGTTATCAGAACTTCCTCCTGAGTGAGAGGTTGAGTTTTCCATTGAGGTATAACCTAGTACCGATCCGATATTGATTCCACCATTTCATATAGCACCAGCAGAGTTGAAAGAGCTAGAGGCTCAGTTGAGAGAGTTGTTAGATAAGGGATTTATTAGACCGAGTGTCTCACCTTGGGGTGCTCTAGTACTATTTGTTAAGAAGAAGGATGTGAGCCTTTGTATGTGTATTAATTACCGGTAGTTGAATAAGGTAACGGTGAAGAACCGATATCCGCTGCTGAGGATGGATGATCTATTTGACCAGTTGTAAGGTGCAAAATGATTTTCTAAAATCGATTTGAGATTGGGATATCACCAAATGAGGGTTAGGGTGAGGATATTTTGAAGACAACTTTTCAGACTAGGTATGGTCACTATGAGTTCTTGGTGATGTCATTTGGTTTGACTAATGCACCAACGACATTTAAGGATTTGATGAACAAAGTGTTCAGACCATACTTAGATCGGTTTGTTATCATTTTTATCGATGACATTTTGATGTACTCGAGGAGTAAGGAAAAGTATGAGGACCACTTGAGGTCAGCCTTGCAGACTTTATGGGAGCATCAGCTATATGCGAAGTTCTTAAAATACGAGTTCTGGTTTGATTAGGTGGCATTTTTGGGACACGTAGTGTCTAAAGATGAGATTATAGTGTATCCAAAGAAAGTAGAGATAGTACTCCATTGGAAGAGGCCTAAGACCGTTACATAAATACAGAGATTTCTTGGTATGGCTGGGTACTATAGGAGGTTTATCTAGGATTTTTTCAGGATCACAGCTCCTATGACTTAGTTGATGCAAAAGGGAGTTCAATTTGTTTGGTTTGATAGGTGCAAGGATAACTTTTAAAAGCTAAAGAGGTGTTTGATGAGTGCACAAATATTTGTTTTGCCATCAGGTTCCGGAGGGTTTGCAATGTATTATGATGCATCGAGAGTGGGATTGAGTTGTGTGTTGATTCATCATGGCAAGGTGATTGTATATGCCTCGAGACAGCTCAAGAGGCATGAGCAAAATTATCCGACACATGACTTAGAATTAGCAGCAGCTGTGTTTGTACTTAAGATCATTATCTATACGAAGAGACTTTTGAGATCTTCATGGATCATAAGAGTCTGAAGTATATTTTTGGACAACGGAACCTGAACTTAAGGCAGAGACATTGGCTAGAGTTGCTCAAGGATTATGATTGTACCATATCATATCATCTTAGCAAGGCGAACGTCGTGGCTGATGCCTTGAGTAGAAAGTTGGTGGGGAGTTTAGCTCACATTGCAGTGGAGAGGCGACCAACAGTGTCTGAGTTGTAGAAATTGATGGAGGATGGAGTGGAGTTACAATTTGATGACTCCGGGGCATTGTTTGGTCATGTTGAGGCAATGCCTATTTTGTTGGATCAGATTTGAGAGGCTCAAAAGGAGGATTCTGAGATGTAGAGTCTGATCGAAAAGTTAGATCATCTGGTGTACATAGGTTCAACATTGATGATTCGGGAGTGTTGTGGTTTGGGTTGAGGTTGTACGTACCATCTTCAGGTGGATTACGCGAGGAGATCATGACCACAGATCACAACTCCACATATTCTATACACCCGGGGTATATTAAGATGTATTGGGATCTTCGAGGGTCCTATTGGTGGTCAGGGATGAAGAAGGATATAGCTGAGTTTGTTAGCCAGTGTTTGAACTGTCAGTAGGTTAAATTTGAGTGCCAGTGTCCTTCTGGACTGTTACAACAGTTGTCTCTTTCAGAGTGGAAGTGAGGTCATATAACGATGGACTTCGTGGTTGGGTTACCGAGGACATCTTCGGGGTATGATTCCATTTCGGTGATCGTGGACCGATTGACAAATTGACACATTTCTTACCTGTTAAGACGACATATGGAGCGATACAATTGGTGAAGCTATACGTCGATCGTATTGTATGTTTACATGGTGTGCCAGTCTCTATAGTGTCGGACAGAGGACCGCAGTTTACTTCACAATTTTGGCGTAAACTGCAAGAGGAGTTGGGTACTCGATTGGATTTTAGTACGACATTTCACCTGCAAACCGATGGACAATCTTAGCATACAATTCAAACCTTAAAGGACACATTGAGAGCGTGCGTTGTGAATTTTGGTGGGAGTTGGGATTCTCACTTGCCATTGGTAGAGTTTGCGTACAACAGTTCATACCATTTGAGTATCGAGATGGCGCCTTACTAGGCATTTTATGATAAGAAATGTAGATCTCCCTTATGTTGGGCAGATGCCAGAGAGATAGAGTCACTGGGGCCAGATCTTATTTTGAAGACTACTGAGAAAGTCAGGATGATCCAACAGAGGATCCAGACTACTCACAGTCGACAAAAGAGCTACGCTGACCCAAAGCATAAGCATGTAGAGTTTGAGGTTGGTGACCATGTATTCCTTAAGATCTCACCGATGAAGGGTGTCATGAGATTTGAGAAGAAGGGAAAGTTGAGCCCGAGGTACATCAGTCCGTTTGAGATCATAGGCCGTGTTGGGGTTATTGCTTATGAGTTGGCATTGCCGCCTCATTTTTCTTCTGTTCATCTGGTGTTCCATATATCACATTGAGGAAGTATGTTCCTGATCCGTCTCACGTTCTGGCACCTCAGTTTGTCGAGGTCCGATCTGACTTATCTTACAACGAGGATCCTGTAAGGATTGTCGATCGGTTAGTTAAGAGGTTACAGAACAAGGAGAATGGTCGGTAAAAGTAATTTGGAGACATCATTCTATTGAGGAGGCCACTTGGGAGGCCGAGGATAAGATGCGGCTCAGATATATGCATTTGTTCAACTCTGCTGATTCTTAGGTCAGTGCGTTCATCTTTGTCTCTGCGTCTTTGTTTTTCTACATTTTTGCATTCTATTTCTGCACCTTTATTTTTTATTTTGCCTTGGGATCTTTGTTTCTGCATGTAGATGGTCTTTGTCTTTGTATTTTTATTTCTGCAAGATTGCATGCCGGCTAGCTAGTTGAGAGTTAGCTGAACAACTTTGTTTTGGAGATTTTGTTTTTGGAGATTTAGGATCGATCTTAGTTGGATTTGTTTTATTTCAAAATTCGGGAATTAATTTCTTTTGAAGGGAGAAATATGTAATACCCCGTACTATTATAGTCGAAATATTGTAGCATTCTACTTGGTTTTGAGGTGTTTTAGATGTGAGGAATCTTAGTTTCTTGAGTTTAGAATTTGTCGAAGGCAATCTGCGTGCGTTAAGCATGCTGGAAGTCATCTGCGTGCTTTTATGTAGGTTTGGCGCACGTTGATCAACGTTTGAGATAGACCGCATATGTGTCTAAGCAAGTCTACGTGCGTTGGAGAGCTCTGTGCACGTTGGACCGTCACTTGAATATGAATCGTGAGTGTGTGAAGAGATCTACGTGCCTTGCATAGGGTGGAACGTGCGTTGATTTTGGAACTGAGAATGAGAAGTCATCAGATTCGTCGTCTGCGTGCATTGAGGAGTGTGCAACACACGTTGAAGAAGGAACTACAAGCGTAGTTGGGGGTATTGTGTACGTAGATACGCCTTTTCTAGAAGGTCTTAAGTAAAACGCTACGTGTCAGTTTTGTGGGTCTATAAATACACCCAATTGCCTTCCCTTCCGTCATAACTCACTCTTAACCACCGAAATAACTCTCTCCATCATCTCTTTCCATTTCCTTTGTTTCTCTTTTTTTTCTCTTTGCTTCCACTTAGGTTTCTAAAGTAAGAAACACTCTTTGATCATTCCTTTTCCTGTTTTTGATCATGATTCATTCATCTAGGGATTTAGCTGAGATTGAAGGATCGTTTTGATTTCTTTATTTTTGTTGGAATAGAGTTTGTTTGATGATAGATTATGGTTGTTTGAGGTTGAAACCAAGGGATTCTAGCTTCGGTTTTGGAGAGTTTGTGTGTTTGAACGAGGTAGGTTATTTTGAGTTAGGGTTTCAAAATTCTATGGATTTGTTGTTAATTTGGAATTTGTTTATGTTATATCTTGGTGAATCTGAGATAGAGATACTTGAATCATGGTTGGTTTTGGTTGATTTGATGATTTGTATCTTGGGGTGTAAGAGGCCTTAATTGGATGTTAGTGTTTCTCAATGATTTTGATTTTTTTTGAGGAAATGGATGTTATATTTATGCTTAGGAGGTTGATTAGAGTTTTTGTGGGTGATTGGTCAGTTGGGAGTAGATCGTATTGTGAGTTTGGCATTTGCATTGCATTGCACTCATACATTTTGTTTGACTACAGTACCACATTTTAATGATTGTCATGTTGTATTGTTACAGCTTCCTGTGCTTTCCAGCATGAGCAGCCACCCACCAGTGTTGTTTGATTGGATTCCTAGAGCTTTAGACATCCAGATGAGTGGGTGACAGCTTCAGACACATAAACTGTGTCCCAAAACTGTATATTTGTTTTTGATGTGTTTTATCACGTATTTGAAGCCTGACTAATCTAAGGGTTGGTTAATTAAATAATTTGGATTATGTGAATGGATATTCACCTCTTTGTTTTTTGAGAAATTACGTATATATATTTATATATATGTTTTCCATCTGTTTTTGACTCTGAGATGAATGCTTGGTTTTTGATACATTATGATTTTTGGATTATGGGATGCCTTTGTTAAAAGGTACATAGCCTTTGGTATACTAGTGCATGATATGACTCAGCTATCGTGGTTGACGACAACCATATTGCCCTGGCCCGACACACGATTGGTTTTTGGATTAGTGGCAGAGTCCACAATTATTATACAATGGTAGAGTGGCACAGACCACACCACGATTGTCTTTGGTCCCATAACGATTATACTCTGTTTTTGAATCTAATACTTAGAGTATTATTTTGCCAAAGTGCATGTGTTTGCTTTTGGTGTAAATATTTCTGAAACGTTTTCTCTGAAACTGTACTATGTATATAGCGTGTATATTTATATATACTATTCATATACCTGTATGTGGTAGTTTTCAAATGATTTTTAAACCAGTATTTGTGAGGCACGTATGAGGCAATCTGGAGTGTTGTCCCTCACTGGGATCTGACCCTCTTGTTTTTCTATGTTGCCTTATTTCTATTTTACAGGTTGATTTTGACTCGAAAATCTTTGACATCTCTGCCCAGTGAGGCACTGATATTTTTGGTTAGTGGCGCCCTTTTGGCCGGACTACTTATTTTTTTAGAACTTCGCACCGAGGTGCTGTTGGGTTATGAGGTCTGCATATTTTGTTTTTGATACTTTGATTTGCTATTTGATCGCCTTGTATATGATTTCATATAAAGTATACTTTGTTATGCGATATATATTATTTTTATATATCTATATGATCTTTCATAAATGGTTTTACTAAAAATGTTTTATAAATAATCGAATGGGTAGAGTTTCTGAAACTCTGAGGCTTGTGCGAGATAGGCTGAGCTCCCATAGACGGTTCATCTCGTACGCCAACCATGGTTTGAAAATGGGTCGTGACAGCGACCAATTGGTCGCAACCATTGTGTTTGAGACGACTTGGTAGCAAAAATTCCAACCAATTCATCGCAAACAATTAAAAATTACCATTCCAAATGTTGACGGCCTTAAAAATCATTAGTACGACAAATGAAGTGTTTGTAATGTTATATCTCTTGAAATTTCACCCAATTTTTCAGCAATACACAATTCTTTTCAATTCGACGATGAGAGCATCCTGCATGAACTACAAGTTGTCTGTCCAATCAAATGCAAGTTCAAATTGGCATGTACCTATGTTCATTACCTTAAATATATAGATTGATGAGAAGTTTGAGATTTTGTAAAAATTTAGAATTTTCTTGAGCACGAAGGATTTATGTATACGTATTTATTTCGCCCAATTATTAAAGAATTTACTTAATTGTTTCATTGGAAAATTCTTTTAATTTTTAATGGTGGTTTATTGTGTTTGCGACGACTTGGTCACAAAAATTGTGACCAATTCTTTGCAAACCACCGTTAAAAATTACCCTTTGAAATGTTGACGGCCTTAACGATCGTTAGTACGACAAATTAAGTGTCTGTAATGTTATATCTCTTCAAATTTCACCCAATTTTTTAGTAGTACACAATTCTTTTCAATTCGACGATGAGAGCATCCTGCATGAACTATGAGTTGTTTGAATTATACAAGCACCACAGTTTTTAGATAATAATCCTGCATTTAAATAGCATTTTTTATATTATACACTCAAAAATATTTTTGCTTAATTAATCATTCCATTGATTTTTTATTTTTTATCCTTACAATTAATAAATTATTTAAAAGATTATGTCTTCATTCTAATTTATTAAAAAACCGAGAAAAGAATCCCATAATATTGTTCGGGTTTAACACTAAAAGAGAGATCTAGTGATTACAAATTTTAAATATAAAAGTAAAATTTAACACCATTGCCTATTTAACACATTAATATAACATTCTATTACATTAATATAACATTCTATCATATTTTTGTAGGCTACATAAATGTTTCCTGAAATTGTAACCTAATAGTTTATTTTTACTATATATAGATGTGTTTTAATACAATTATGATTGTTTGTTTTGATAATTATTTTTAGATAAAAGGGCTTTCATACTTTTTTTGTAAGAGAACGTTATGAACGGAAAAATAATTATGAGAAAGAAAATAAATGAAAAAAAATTATAAAAAAGACATAAATGAGATATGTGAGTGTGAAGAGAAAAACAAATTCATGTCAAATGATCATTGGATGTCTTATTTGATTACAAATTAATATTATTTGACTGGGCAATATATATTTACAGCTGTTTCAAGATTTTCCTTTTTTTTTTGAACGGTGAACATTTTGCTATTTAGTAAAAGTGCTTTGATTATCGCTATTTAACATGATTTTGTAGTATAATTTGGCTATATATTCTTTGTGGATTATAAGAACTGGTCAAAAGTTGTAAAAAGTGCATCGGACATTGTCATCAAAAGCTTAATAGGGATTGAGAACGAAAAGCAGACGCGTCGTGGCAGAAATCTCATGAAGCTACTGGTGTGACACAATGTTTGAATGTGACACAATGACATCAATTCTTTTATCTTTAGTTTTTTGCATCATATAGTATGATCTGTTAATAAATTGGAATCCCAATTTGTTTTTTGTTTTGTTTTCCCCTGCGTTTGACTGTCCTCTTGTATGTTCAATAAACTATGTCATTCATGTTGTTATAGTTTAGATTGTAACAGAAGAAACCGATAGTTTTCTTTGAAAATAATGTATAGATCTAATAAAAATAATTTGGAGCAATGTAACTACGTTAAATTGGAGTTTTATGTATCAAAGCAGGTGTGGGTAAATTTAAAATTGTCAGAAGCCGATTATTTTTAAGTGATCCACAAGTTGTCACATGCCTCCTCAAAAAAAAAAAAAAAAAGCTGCCACGCAACATAATTTTAGTGTCGATTAGTTAAGCAAAGCAAGTTTTATGTATGTACCGTTTCTCTCTTAGTACCTAAAGTGTTTAAGGTGTATTTGAATTTTAGATTGCAAAGTATTCTTAAGGTGCCATTGTTAATATCTCCTTCGTTTATTGCAATAGTAAGATTTCTGTCAGAGTCACCAACAGACGACCCTTTAAATAATATTTTTTAATTTATTTTACATCTTAATTAATCTTAAAATTTATAAAATATTTTATTTTTTAATTTAATATTTTATTTTGAATTTAAAAAATTAATATTCACTTCTCTTTTTACTTTTTTATTTAATAAAAAATATATTAAATTTAAATTTTAAAATTAATAATAAAAAATTGATTTATAATATTTAAATATAATATTATAAGGAGTTAATGTAGAAAAGTTGT
>CAODLS010655632.1:0-17038 GCA_948243855.1 Flueggea neowawraea | reverse complement strand
CAAATCCACCTGATCACCATCCTTGTCACCTCCTGCAGCAAACCCACTTTGCTGCCTCTGTTTCCTCCACTTCTTCACATTCTCTATGTCCGCCTTCTTCTGCGCAGCTCGCTCTTTCAGCTTCTGTGCCTGAACCTCTTTTGCTAACCTCTTCGCCTCTCTAGCCTTCCTTCTCTCCTCAGCCTCCTCAATGTTTCTCTTCTCTGCCAGAAGCCAGCTCTTGACTTTCACCATGTGAGAATCTGACTTCACCATCTCCACGTAGTAATCAGGAGGCCTGAGAAAAGGAAACCCCATGCATTCCAGCTTCTCAAAGGCCTTTCTTGTTCCTTCCAACGCCTGAGTGTAAAAAGAAAGCTCGCGGGTAAAGTCATCGTTCACATCCACCTCTTGCTCTTGATCAATGTCAATGGTCAGCTTGTGTATCCAGGCCACATTATCAGGCCAGCTGATATCTTGAAGCTTGTCATTGAGGCCATCTCTATCATATACTGCATTCTTCGAGGGTTCCGGTAACCTGACAACTTCCTCCTCCTCTGAATCAGAATAGGATTCAGATTCTGATGCTTCCTCATTCAAATTATCCATTTTATTGTCCTCCATTACAAAGTTGAATTTTTCCTATTTGTGCACAAGTAATCAAGCTACAACAGAGTATCCAGTCCTTGTTAGTCATACGAGCATATTTAATGATTTCGGACATCATCAGTCAACCGGAGCAGAAGAAACAGATCAACTTATACTAACAAAAATAGACATTTCAAAAAAAATACACAGAAATTGAACAAACAAACATAATACTAACAAAATTAAACAAACAAACATAGTAATAGCCATCTATGGACAGAAACTAAGCAAAATAAAAATATTCATCTATAAAAACTTCAAAATACGAAGCTCTAACAACAAAAACAAAACCCAAACAACCAAAGAAACAATCAGAAAAAGAAAAAGGAGTCCGAAAGAACCAATAAAAATAGAAAAAAAAATGAAAAGGAGAAGGGGAGAGAGAAAGAGCTAACCTGGGTGGGCGGGTCTGTCTCGAACAATCGGAGAAGAGAAGGTGGGAGTTCACAATTCAGTGTGGAAGCTGTGGAGTTGGGCAGGCCGTTTCTTGTTTTAGGGTTCCCGCTAATCTTTTTGACAAATGACAACTTACCCAGACATTCTGAGATTTGGTTACGTATTGCATTTGGTCGCTATCTTTTCGAACAACTCTTATTGAGTCCCTCAAATAGATTTAAATGCTATTAACTACTCTTAACAGAAAAGATGAAAGGACAATACGAAGGGAGGTGATTAAGTGGTGACAAGTTTACGCCCAAGTGGTTTGGCAAGACTAAATTGTGGGTTTAAATTCTTACTCCCCTTCTTAGGGGTGTTATGTTGATGACACCAACGCTTGTGTTGGTGGTGCTATTTTAATGGGATCAATATTTGTACTGATTATTAGTTTGGTCTAATATGCTTATTGATAAACACGAGAACTCGAATATAACATAATAAAGATGTCTTGATTGTTATTGCTTATATTTTTCTATTTGTTAACAAAAAAAAAGATAAGATAAAAAGACACTTTTATGCTTAAAAACTCTCACTCAAGCCCTTTTCTTTATTGCTCGCTCTTTCTCTCGTCTATTTACATCTACCTGACTACAATAATTATGGACAGAACACTTTTGCAATAAAATTAAAAGGGATTTTAGACAACTCCTGGTTAAAAGTCTCATTCGAAATAAAAATGGACACATCCATGTTCTAAAAATTGATTTGGTGAAGGTTTTGTTTATGTTTTGTTTCAATATTCAGTTTGTTTACCGTTGTATACATTCTTTTTTGCAATACAACATACTATTGACAAAAAAAACTGATTTTTTTTACATGGGTCTCGCTAGAGGCCCTATTAAAATTGATTTTTGATAATTAATAATTAAACAATTATATATATATATTAAAAATATGAAAATTTATTGGTGATAATTGTAATCATTTTTTTTCCTTTTGTCATTTAAAAATGTTGTGGACACAACTTCAACAATTATCTAAATTCGCCGCGACAGAGGGATCGAAAATTATTGTAAGTTTTGGACAATCTAAGATGAAGAAATCATTTTCACGATAATCTCTATCAGTCAGCTTCCGTCGAAGGTAGTTGAGGTGAAGTTGTCAATACAAAAAAGGGCCCCTAATGTGAATTTATCTTGCAAAAAGCCAAAATGGATGGTCCTGGTTTTGGATCTATTTTTGTATTATGCGTATGTAAAAAAATTTTCAAGTGTGCTTCTCTCAGTTTTGCATGTTTAGAGCTGAAAGTGAAAGCTGCTGATGTTTTGATGGAGGGGTTGGTACCCATCAAATTATTTGCAAACCCATTTATACATTCAACTCAATTAATCTTGCCAACCTACTTGTTTTAATGATAGTACTAAACTAATAATTAAAGAGCCAAGAAGTTGTGTTAGGGTGCTAATTAACTCTGTATGAATATCATTTGTAAAGTTTAGAAGTTTAAATCTTAAAATAATATTTTATTTGAAAATAACTATTGATATTATTTGAACTTATCCCTCTTTCACATAATGGCCTTTAGCTCAGTTGGTTAGAGCGTAGTAGTAATAACGCAAAGGTCGCAGGTTCGACACCTGCATGGGTCATTTAAATGAATAAGTCAATAATTTTGTTTTCCTTCTTCTTTGTCCATTTTTCTTGCGCGCTGTTTGTCTCACCACACAATGCCCGGTTAATTATACCAATTGTCACAAAAAAATTTCACTTTGTTCAGGTTTAGTTAAAAAAATATATTACACAATGGTCATTATTGTTTTATTTTTGCTTCAAGAAGGTCACTTTAACCATAAAATTCTGAACATAAAGTGACACGTAAGAGTGTCACCTCTATTCTCATGGACACGTTTTTTGCCGACGTGACAATTAATAAAAGGTCTTATCCGACCTGACTGACCTATCTAGCTACTTGTCTGTGTCCAGCCTGTCCAATTTATCGAGTTTTCTGGGCAAAATAATCTTCTTGAAGCAAAAAAATAGTGACCACTAACTGACCGATCTGGAGACCCGCCTATGTCCAGTTTGTCTCGTCTGTTAAGTTTTCGGGTCAAAGTGACCTTTTTGAAGCAAAAAAAATAATAATAACCACTGTGTAGTATTTTTTCTTTTGTGATCAAACCTGAACAACACGTAAACTTTTATAACTATTGGTATAATTAATCCCACAATGCCCTATTTATTATTTTAACAAATGAAGGGAAACTGTGGAAAACAATGAGCCAATGCCAAACAGTTTTGTTGGACATGACATTGGCAGAGATAAGATTCCACAAAAACAAAGCTTATTCTTGAAAAATATTTATGCCACTCCTTAATGCGTGGGACATGAGAATGTGGAAAAATATTCACTTGCTCATTTATCCAGCCAGCAAATTTAAATTTTGATCTGCTTTTTGACATGATTATTATTAAATTTTATTTTTCATGGCGATAAATCGATTTGAATTCTTTAAATTAATCACTCATCAATTAATTGTTTATTTGAGAGACTTAGCAGAAATTTTATGAGCTCTCTCTCTTGGTGCTTCGCCTTGGTTAAAATATGACTAATCTTTTCATCATGATTTATAAAGAAATTACCTATTTATTTTTCTTGAAAATGATCATAATATAGAATGAACAATAATCCATTGATTATATGAAAATAAAAAGGATCTAAAAAAATCATAAAAGAATAAATTCGACTGCTAATTTATTTCGTCTAATCACAAGCAAATTGGATTATTCAACAAGATATGATTCCTTAGTGTGCACAAAAAGTATCATTGCTCATCGATAATATTTTCTACCCATTAAGTATATGTTATTCGATGACAAATGGACAACATACATGCATAATGCTATTATTATTTTATATTATGAGAAGCTTAAAATAATGCATATGAATATATCCTATAATAATAGTAACTAACATTAAGTCATTTGTTTGCCCACCCATGACCCATGTTAGCAATTGTATGATAAAATAAAGATATACCTAAAAGATGAAGTTGTGCGTGTTACAAAAGTTTGTTTATTTGCATTGCCATGAAACAAAGAATGTATAGTTTATACCAATTTCATCATGTTGAGACAACACAATTCATGCATTTTAAGCTTGATTATTAATGATTATACTTTTGTTTACCGTGTAATTATAATGGAGTCAATAATATTGACGGTCACAAAAGTTTCTGCGATGCTAACGTTTGGTCACAACAACAAAAAAAATGCTATAATATGGTCACTGTTGCGTTTTCTAGTTTCATTATGGTCACTTTGCCCAGAAAATGTGTCAACTAGGCAAAACCATGACACGTATGCATGCCATTTGTCTTCTCTCTTTACATGTGGCATGCATACGTGGAAAAAAAACCCGACCCTTTTTTGTCTCTCCTCTCTCTTTTGTCTCTCTTCTATCTTCTCATTTGTCCTTCTCTTTCTTCCCTCTCGCTTGTCTCCCTCCTCTCTTCCCATCTCTCTCTCTTCTACTCCACCTCCATTGAATCACAAAAGCAGTCTCAAACGCTGGCACAACTCCATTCCCGATGCCGTGATCATGCACCGAAGTTTCTCTTCTTGACGCCGCCGTCAACGAACAAATTTTCGTTGTGACGTCGAGGGATGGACGGTCTCTATTGTTTCGATGGAGGAAGGGACAATCTATTGGAAGAAGATCTATTTTGCTATAATCAGAGATGAAGAGAGGGAGAGCAATGGAAGAGAAAGAGTACTTTAATGCTGATGTCTTAATGGTGTTGTTCCAGAGATTCAATCAAGGGTTGTTGTGCATGTATATGTATCTCCGGTGTTTTTGGCGATAGCTCTTTGCTAGGGATGGTAATTTATACCTACCCTACGGGTACCAGCCCTACCCGTATCCAGTCAACGCTGGTATTACCTGCTTTGACTGGGTATGGGTACGGGTAATACCCATATTTTACTATGCAGGTATGAGTAGGGTATGAATATAAGAATACCCTACCATTACCCTTATCCATTGGGTAATATTAGTACTCGTACCCTTACCTACTACATATATATAATACATATATTCATATATATAATACATACTCACACACACACACATATATATATACATGTTATATAGATGTATTATATATATGTATACACACATATGTATTATATATAGTGGTTTTTATATAATAAGCCTACGATACTTTACAATATTTATTTTATACTACCCACTTTTGCATATTACATATTCACTTTTTATTTTTTTTTTAATTCACAAATGCATATTTTCAAATTTACCAACTCTTGTTTATATGTTATTGGAATGTTGTTGATATTCTATTAGTGTTGTTCTATTTTTAAAAAAATATGGTGTTGTTTATGCTATGTATGTAACTTGTATATCTTTTACAGAGATATAAAATAAACAAGTATTAGTTTTATAACTTGTTTATACTATATTTGTAACTTGTATATATTATGTTTATGTTATGCTTATGATTTGATTATGTTATGTTTCTAACTTGTATATTTTTTACAAAGATGCAGAACATATAAGTATTAGTGTTATAACTTGTTTATACTATGTTTGCAACTTGTATATACTATGTTTATGACTTGTTTATGTTATGTTTGTAATTTGTACATACCATATATACAACATATAAATATATATAGTACATATAAACAACATATATACAACATATAAATATTATATATACAATATATCGATAACATATAAACAACCTATAAATAATATATAAACAACGTATAAACAAGTTATAAAGAAATTTTAAAAAAATTTGAAATATAAACAGAGTTTAGACAAAACCTAAACAAGTTTCTGACAAGCCCTTGAAAATGCAATTTAGAAATTCTAGGTGATAACTTATCACATTACTATTTTATTAACTACATTTATTTATAAATTATAACTTTTATATTATGTTGGTTGAATATAGTATTTCATATTATCTCGAGTATTTTTCTAATCTATTGTTCTAAATTGATAGTATATTATTTGTTAAGTTAATTAATTAAATTTAAACCACGGGTAAATGGGTACCCTACGGGTAAACAAATACCCTGTGGGTAGGGTACGGATAATAATTTTTGTCACTCGTACAGGTACGGGTAAAGATATTAGTATACCATACGCATACCCTACCCATTGCCATCTCTACTCTCTACTTCAAGAACTGCCAATTAGCTTCCTCTCTAGCTTTGGGCCTTGTTGTGGGTATTATTGTGAATAAGAATGGCGACAATGTGGGTTTAATTTTGGTGGCTTAGGTGTGGTGGCGTGGATTGAATTGGTTTCAACTGAAGTAGTAGAGAAACTGAAGCAAATGACTTAGTGTGGCGGCTTGAATTTGGGTTTTCAAATTGAAATGTTTCAAAAATTAATCTAGGTTTTTTAGATATAGGTTTTGTTTTGTATTTTTATAAATTCTGGTTTGCTTCAATTTGTGATTTGGGTTGATATTTGATTGAGTTAATAATGTGTACATCTTTTTCAATTTTTGAGTTTAGGTCACATATATACATTGAGATCTGGGGTTAATAATACTAGTGGTCACAAAAAAATTTGGTTTGCTTAGCTTTGGTCACAAAAGAAAAAAATGCTACAGGATGGTCACAAAAGTTTTTGGTTTGCTTCAACGAGGTCACTTTGCCCAGAAAATGTGCCGACTAAGCCAAAAACTGCCACATAAGTTTGTCATATGGTTTGTCTCTGCACACGTGGCAATTAAAATTCTGCACACGTGCCTCACGTAACTGTTGGTGAGGCTGTTAGTCAGTTTTGGGTCGAGTCGGTCAGCCTCACCAACAGTTATGTGAGGCACATGTGCATAATTTTAATTGTCAAGTGTACAAAGACAGGCCATATGGCAACTTACATGGCAATTTTTGGCTTAGTCGACACATTTTCTCTGCAAAGTGACCTCGTTGAAGCAAAACAAAAACTTTTGTGACCATCCTGTAGCATTTTTTTCTTTTGTGACCAAAGATGAACAAACCGAAAACTTTTGTGACCACCGATATTATTAAACCTGAGATATGTTCTATTGAGATTTTTTTGAGAGTTAGTAGCAGATAGAATTTGGATGATGATCAGAAATAAAAGAATTGGGAAGGGAAGGAGACATTAATGGTGAATAATTCAAGATTTTTAATGACCATTACACATCTCCTCCAGTCGTCAGGCATTCCTCCTCCCTTACTTGGCTAATCAATCCTCCTCTTCTACTTCGTTTAAGATGGTTCATCGTCATTGCGCTAGTCGCCATCGTCGACTGAAACAGCGGAGAAGCGGTGAGGTGGAGTAGAAGAGAGGAGATGGAAAGAGGGGAGGGAGACAAACGAGAGATAGGAGAGAAAAAAAGGTCGGGTTTGGTTTTTTTTCCACGTGTAGAGAGATAAGATAGGTGGTGTGCATACATGGCAAGTTTTTTCCTAGTTGGCACATTTGCTAGAAAAAGTGATCGTAATGAACCCAGAAAATGCAACTATGACCATGTCGTTGCATTTTTTTGCTTTTTTTGTCAATAAGTAAAAAAAATATTTCCAAAAAGAAACGTATACAACTAAAATAGAAAAACAACCACCTATACCCCAACCTCCCACACTCAAACTACTAAAGCATTAACAGACCAAAACTCTCCGACAAAAAAACTAGCACCAAGCCCTTAGTCTTCCTACGTCTGTGCAATTTGGCAGAAATTTGTATCTTATGTTAAAATAGATATTTCGCAAAACTTTATCAGTATTTGGGCATCCTTTTTGAAAAAGACAAGCATTCTATTCTTTTAAATGCAACACATAGTTTAAGAGCCACCCTCCTAATTTAAGACGACATACTCTTAGAGCATGCTTTTCGAGCAAACCAACATATTTCTCGTTGCCAAATCAAACGCCTCCTCTAGATTTTACATCTTTGAAGAACTTGCCTCAATGTATATGTGGAAAATTTGCAACCAAAGAATATATCGTGTATCGTTTTTGTAGTTTCTTGACAAAAAAACACAAATATCATCCGCATATACATGTCATTTCATTAATCTGATCTTTGTTAACATGCGTCTCTTAATAGCCAATCATAAGTTAAAAGCAATTTTAGGAATATGATTTGATCCTCATATTAACCTCTACCATTCTACCCTAGGGGATCTGGGTCAAAGATGATTCCAAGCTAAAACGATTGTATACTTGTCATTACTAGTTAATTTCTAGATAATAGTGTTGCACCTGTTTTCATTTATAGTTTGTTGCTTACCCAGATTCTAAGCATCCTCAATTTGAGGATGCATAGGATGTGGGAGGTTTCATCTTCCTCTGCAACAAACATTATTAACCCTAGCATTTTTGGAAATTTGGGCCCTTCCTGTAACTATTTTCGGGCATAATTCCACAATAGCATTTTTTGCTTTTACAACCAAACGTTAGCATCGCATAAAATTTTGTGACCATCGATATTATTACCCAATTATTGATATGGGTTTTTTGTTGTTGCACTAGGGCTGTAAGATATGCAAAGAGGACGATTAGCAACAGAGTTTTAGTGATTCTTTAAAGAATTTTTCTTCTCTTAGTAGAAGTATTTTTTGCTGTAATTTAGATGGGTTGCTTCTACACTATTAAGATATGTACATGTGATTATTATTATATTAATCCATCATAGTTGATATTATAAAATTGATTATAAAAATTAGTTTACTCTAACTAATGAATTGATTCTAATATTGTTAGAAAATGGGTCCACCCATGTCGGTTTATAGGTGAAGCCCGAACCCGATTATGAATGGGTATCCAATTGGATTGAATACTAAATGATTTTTGGTTATCTCATTCATACTTGGATTTGCAGATGGCCTCCTAATTGGTTTAGGAGAACTCAACTCTTGGTCAGTATATAAAACTGACTCAAAATCTTAATCCATAAGTGTGTTTATATAATACACATAAAAATCTCTCTCACATTAATTGAGTGTGCCGTCAACCTTAAGTGGCAAGATGGAGAAGATGTTGTTCTTCGTTGCATACCCAATCCTTCTTGCAAGAGATTGTTTTGGTGACTATTAGGTTGCGACTAGCAGCGGGTTGTTTCTTGCGTATCCAATCAAGTTCTTCTATTGCATGTATCGAGGTAGGTTCTCGATCATTTGTTTAATTATTCGTTAATTAATTATAATTTATTCTTCACTGGATAAATTCATTGTTATCGAAGCACTATGTTGGTTTCGATGATTTGATCATTGAATGTTGTTAGTCATGTCACTTAGATGCTGGAACAAATCTGTCTCGCATGTCTTTTTCATCATTTACATGCATTTTTGATCTATTTTTTATTCAAATATTCGAAGAGGCTAGATAAAAGTTTATAATTTCGTGATTTTGACCCAATCAATGAGTTTAAGTCCCTTGAAAATATACATTGACCGAAGACAGCTGCCAGAATCGCATTGGAATGCGTTCATACAGTAGAGATCTGATTGGTTCACGTGTGCCAGACGGCCCACTCAGGGTATGCTTGTTTATTATTGTTGACATGGATCTAACATGTATGCCACATGGACCAATCAAAGACAAACACGTGGCAACTATCGCTACGTGGCATGATGCGTAGAATCATGTATCACCTGTTGATTGTACGCCACGTCAACATAAGTGGACCAACAAAAACTTAACACGTGGAAAACTCTGACACGTAAATGACACGTAGGTGGCACATGGCTAGTGTTCACTATGCGACACATTAGCAACCACCACCTAACCAATAAGTGACACATGACATGCGTGACCATGTGTTAGCCACCTCACCATCATGCGGAAAGGCCCATGGCATGTGCCAATTTCGAATTCTTCTACCACGTCAACAACATGTAGACCAATCAGGTGTTGACACTTGGCATGCATTGACACGTATATCCACCTATGTTGATACATGACAGATAAAGGGAGTGGCATGTTGTAGCAAGTGGTGTGTGTAACGCGCGTGACATCTCCTTTCACCGGTGCGTGGGAGCACATGATAGCATTTTCAACCACCAAATTTTTTCGCTTTTTTTGGCATATTTGAAATTTACAATTTTATGGATTTTCTAATATATATATTTTTTTGTAATTTTTTGAGTTTCGAAAATATTTTTAGTAAATTTTTGGATAATGAAAATAGTATAAATTATATTTTCTGCCGAGGATTTTTCTGAAAATTTGTTTTGAAAATTATGGATTTCAACCGTGCAATTATGATTTCTATTTAGTGAAGTGAAATAAGTTTTCGATCTTGGATAATACATGTGTATGTATATCCCTAGTCCATTTGTAATACGTTATAGTAGGGCTAAGCATAGGTTGATTCAGTTCGGAGATTTTGAGATCTCTGGAACCAAAATGATTTTTCAAAAATTTGGTTTTCTCCAGAATAGGAACCGAACCGAAATCTTCGAATTTTCGGTTCGGTTTAGAGATTTAGAGATTTCAGTTAAAATGGTTCGATTCCGGATTGGTTTCGGAGATGTTTTCAACAAAATTCAATTTAAATACAAAACATTCAATTCAACAACGACAATTCCACTTTATTTGCAAGAAATTTCATCAATTGAAGGAACTTTATAATTATTTTCTTTAGCCATAACAATGCTACCTGGGTCAATCGTTTTAAACATAGTCAAAATTAATAAATCAGCTTAGACATATTATTTTGGAATCAGAATCGATAAACCAGACCGGTCAAAACTGGAGCCAAACTGGAATCAGAACCAACCGACCAAAACCGAAGGGTTACGGTTTAGGTTCCGATTCCACCCATCTGAAAAACCTTCGAACCGGTAGTTTAAACATCCGATTTGAACCTTTTTTATTTTTAAATTTTTAACTCTATAAAATAGAAATATTTGGAATACAATGTATTATTGATACTATAGTTAATTATTAAATATAAAAAAATTTACAAACAGGGAAAAAAGAGAGAACCAAACATGAGCTGAACCAGATTAAAAACAATTTTTTTTTAAAAAAGAGAGAGAACCAAACATGAGCTGAACAAGTCAAAGCCGTTCGAAAATCGGTCAAAATCGAAACTGGAACTGAACCACGGTTTGGTTCCTGTTCTCCCATTTCAGAAACCAGAACCGGTGGTTTCGAAACTGACAACATGTCTAAATCAACCCATGGCAAGAAAGAATCCATATTTTGTTCTAAGATTACATAGATTTTGTAATCTCCTCCTTAAATCGTTCAAACAAAATGCACATATTTCACAAATTTGGAAAAAAATGAGAGAAGAAAAGAAACATAAGGCAAACCTCAGACCTTCTTGTGTGGTGACGAGTGCAATGATGAGAGAGAAAAGAGCGATAGCGACAACGAGAGAGAGCGAGGACAATAGCGAGAGAGCGACAACGAGGAGAGAAAGAGAGCGAGAGCGAGACAATAAGGAGATGGGAGAGGTGAGAGAGAGTGCAAATTTAGGGATTGGGATTAGGCGTGATTTTGATTCGGGAATGGCACTTTTTTTTCTGTTTTGAACTAAGTGAATTTCTCTTCATAACGACATGTTGTATTGTCGTTTACATTTGAAGTTGAAACCAATTGCAAATTTGCGTCAATGGTTTACTAAGATCTTCAAATATTTATTAAGATCTTTAAATATTTTGTGAGTTAAATTTAAACATATTAAAAATTATGTTTACTTTTTATATATATATATATATATATAATTGTATACTACTATACTTACAATATTATGCATAATAAATTCTTATATAAAAAATAAATTTATAGCAATATTTAATGATAATGCAATTATAAATAAAATAATCACTTCTAATAAAAATCTATATAATCAATATATGTACTACATTGGTTCAATGTATTCAAACACATTCTTAATGTTAATCACATTTCATGTGTACACCTATGTACACATTTGAATATTTTTGATTTTGAACACTTATATACACCTTTGAATACCCATGAACACCTTTAAATATCTTTATACATCTTTGAACACCTTTGAATACCTTTGTACACATTTGAACACCTATGAATACATTTGAACACCTTTAAACTCTTATAAACACCTTTGACACATTTGAACACCTTTGTACTCCTATATTCACCTTTGTACACCTTTGAATACCTTTGAACACGTAATCATGTATATACACATATAAACACTTTTGTACACCTATGAACAACTTTGAACTCCTATGAACATCTTTGTACACCTATGAACACATTTAAACACCTAATCACGTATACACACCTATGAACACCTTTGTACACCTATGAACACCTTTGCACTCATATGAACACCTTTGAGCTCCTATGAATTGAATACCTTTGAACACCTTCGTACACCTCTGAAAACTTATGTACACTTATGAACACCTATGCACAAATATGATTATATGAACACCTCTGTACATTTTTGTACATCTATAAACATCTATGTTCACCTTTTGTTTTTCGGTTCTAGTTTCGGTTTGATCCTCCGTTCGGATATTACTTAAGACCTAGACCTGAACTAAAAGAATTTACAGTTCGCTTCAGATAAAATCAAAAGTCAAAAGTTCATTTTGGCTCCGGTTCTTTTCGATTTGATTATCTTTAGGACTCATGCTCAACCTTGCATTATAGGTATCGTGATGGTTAAGTATTCATCGAGATCATTTTTAGAATGAGATAAAACCATAATGCATCGAAAGGAACGCAAAGATGGATTTTTCACATGAATCCCACAGTACGATATGTTGTTATCGATTTGTTCAACACATCACTTAGATGCACAATACTTAGTGTATTTGAGATGGTGGTCTTAGGGAAAGTATATTGAGCATGAGTTGCATTTGATGATGGAGATTTGTTCATTCCATCCATATGACTGAGTTCGTGAATTGATCTATAATTCCAAGGAGACATGATTGTTAGTGTACTATCATGAGATTCCTAGTGAATTTTGAGTAAAAAGGATTTAAGAATGATGTGTTCTACTTATCCTATAACCTTGAGAAAAGATCGTTATGTGTAGTGTTCAAGGTATGGTCGTTTATGTGATGGAATCCCAACGAGTTCATGTGTTGACTTAGGATTCCACTCTAGCACATTGGATGGTGACCAATATGTGTCTCATTGGTCGTTAAAGCAAGAGTGCACTAATTATCTAGCTTTGGGTAGGTTGTCCCTTTGTTAACTAAGTGTTGACAAATAAATTGATTACGGTACATTTATTGTATTAGACATTTAATTCCATTTATTTGCCGCAATATTTTATTTGTTAATTTATTGCTTAACTTATAAGGTTAAACTTAATAATTGTGATAACTAACATGGATTTCACTAAGTCTTTAAGATGAGTGAAACAATCATGAAAAATTAATTATCCATAAATTGACTCTAGCTAAGTTAATTATTTTGTTTAGATTGTAACATATCTATTTAGTGTTTATTGTTCGATTCGAATCTTAATAAGAGACTTATCTAAATTAGTTTTGGTGGATAGTAAATTACGTGTATTATCATGTTTCTTTGTTTATGTGCAGCTATATATATATATATGTGTGTGTGTGTGTGTGCACGCTTTATTATTGTTTTTGTTGTGCAATAATAACAATTGCTTCCAAAGTTGATTGATGTCGAGCTATACAAGAACGTTAAGCTTGTATGACAACAATTGTAAATTTTGGAATATGTATTTCAGTGTATGCGAAAAAAGCTAGGATCTCTTAATGCCTTGAATTTATGGTTGTACCAAATTCGAGAAGAAGATATGTACTCAACATAATTTGAACCAAGAAGTCTATGTGATGTGGAACAATAGGTTTCCATTCCTTGTATCATTTTTTAGTCCGATGAATAATTCAATTACTAAGCGTTTATGCAAATGTCAAATGTAATAGATCTTTGGATCGCAGTATTTGACCACCGGAATTGATACTTACTTGAAGTGTCTTGATCAAAAGGCTTAGGGCCTTTACGATCTATGAGCTCAATGTCATTAATTATTGCTTGACTATGGTGTATAGGTCTATAACTGTTGTCAAATGTTTGTCATGGAATTAGGAGCATTTTGAGTTACACCTATTACACCTTTTATCTCATGTGTGAGAACACGAAAGTTTTTGACAATGCTGTTTGTCAACTTCGAATTAGGCCACTTTACATTGATTAATTCAATACTAAGGAGCATATGACAAAGTCTAATTCTATTGGGTATGGTTTAAAAAAGGTAAAGATTTCTTATATTTTTTAGGAGTTGAGACCAACCGTCATTTATAAATAAATTTCCCTTTTAAATCACGAAGTTGTCTTTTGTCAAGGACAAAATCGTAAAGATTCAAGTTTATAGTGAACAAACTTTTAGGCAAAGAATCCCTCGGTGGAGACCTAATAATCGCCGAAGAACATAATCTATAATTGATTGAATGACAAATATTCGATGGCATATAAGTCCTGTGTATTAGGGAAATTCAATTTTGACTGCTACATTGATTTGGACACAAATCATAAATTTAATTTTTTTTGGACAATAAACTTCTATGTAATTAGATTCAAACTACACTGGCTTATATGTCGATTATAACAATGTAAATATTCGCCATTTTGAATAGAGGCATTCCTACATTTATAAATTTTAGACTTCAAACTGTTTTTAAATTTTTAGCATGAATTGTTTTTTTTTGGTTTTCCTATTCATTGTATATTGTAGTCTTAACAAAATGTCAATCTTTCTACTTTTTATGCTATATAATCTATCAAATTTACTAATTTATAAGTCATTCTCTTAATGTATTTTTCATTTTGCCACAAATAAACATACCACAAAATGCTTATACTTCAATTGTTATTAAGCTCTATTTATATGCAAGCAAATATAGCATAATATAAATCATTTTCTCTTAGTTTTGGATAATGATACAAAATTAGAATCATTGATATCTTTTTAAAAATATAATATGCTTGAATAATAAATATGTAGTTTTAATATAATTGAAGCAAAAACACTTCACAGATCATAATTTACTTTTTTTTTATATTTTTCATTAAATAATTAAACAAAAATTTGGAATATTAAGTAAATAATAAAAAAGTAAGGTATTAAAATAATTGTCCAATCGTCACTAGATTGACTCCCATTTTCAACGTCACTTCTCCCTCCTATTTCCAGGGGTTAAATTCACTCCAAATTCACCTGCATTTCATTTCATCTCAATTTCCAAATGTTAACTTCTCTCTCTCTCTCTCTCTCTCTCACTTGGCTCTTCGCTCTCTGTCTCTCTCTCCTCTTCATTTCTCTTTCTTTGCCTCTGCAACTCTCTTCTGGGTATCATCATCGGACGGTGATGGAAGCTACTACTTCATGCTGTCTGTTTCTAGAATCATCCTCTCGTTGTCTACTTGGAAACATCGCCTCTACTTCTTAATCCCTGGCTACTAATGTTTCAGATCTGTTCAATCCGAGTTGACTCAGCTGTTTCTTTCTCCACATTAACTACTGGGTGAGTCACTACTTCGTGAAATGTTTGATCTTTGCAAGTAAAGAAAGATCTTTATATATTTATGCCATGAAATCATTTATTTTATACAACTGTTTAATGTACTGCCTCTTTTTTCGTTAAATGGTTATGTGATTAATCTTTTGTTGTTGTTTTATTTATCTGGTAGATACTCTAAAATTGTTAGTTCGCTGCTTTTTGATCTTCTTATTGACAGTAACAGTTCTTGAGTAATTGCCAATCGGATATTTGGATATAAAGGACTGAATATGAAGCAAGATTCTTTTTAGCTATTATCTTTTTAAAAAAATTAATCTTGATGTTTAGTTTTTTCTCTCGGTTTTTGGTGTTTCAAGATTCTTTTTTTTTTTGTTTATATAGCAGATCATGAATGGATGATGGTAAAGTTTGAGTCTTTTTGATTGATTTTTTTTTTGTTGGATTTTCTTTTCAGTTAATTGAAATATGAACGGTGGTCCTGACAGATCAAAATCTACAACAAATCAATTCTCGTCGACGACTCAAACTGATACTAACACAAAAGTCATGAATCACCTAACTGTTGAAACTGAGGATTATTTTTCGAGCTTTCTTGAACTTGCTGCTAACAATGATTTTGAGGGGTTTAAACGATCCCTGGACCGTGATTCTTCTTCAATCGATGAGGTTGGGCTTTGGTATAGCCGGCAAAATGGGTCAAAGCAGATTGTTCTTCATCACAGAACTCCTCTCATGGTTGCTGCTACCTATGGCAGCGTTGATGTCATTAAGCTCATACTGACTCACACTCAGGCTGATTTGAATCTTTCATGTGGGAAGGATAAGACCACGGCCCTTCATTGTGCTGCTTCTGGTGGATCAGTTAATGCTGCTGATGTTGTGAACCTGCTGTTGAGTGCTGGTGCTGATCCGAACTGTGTGGATGCTAATGGTTATCGTCCCGTTGATGTTATTTGTGTCCCTCCAAAATTTAACAGCATGACGATGGCTCTTGAGGAACTTCTCTCAACTGGTGCTTCCAATGGTCCAGTGAGTTCTAATGGCTGCATTGGACGGTGCAATTTACGAGTGTCTATAAGTACCTCAGATTCTAGCTCGCCAGTCCTTTCATCATCTCCGGAGAATGGGTCGCCATCTTCACCTTCTGTTTTGGTATCTTCTCCAATGGCCTCAAAGTTCAACGATCAACCTAAAGGCTCAACATCAGAGAAGAAAGAGTATCCGGTTGATCCATCCCTTCCTGACATCAAGAATAGCATTTATGCTACTGATGAATTTCGCATGTTTTCTTTCAAAGTCCGCCCGTGTTCTAGGGCCTATTCCCATGACTGGACTGAGTGCCCTTTTGTGCATCCTGGAGAGAATGCACGCAGAAGAGACCCACGTAAATTCCACTATAGCTGTGTACCTTGCCCTGATTTTCGTAAAGGAGCTTGTAGACGGGGGGATATGTGTGAATATGCTCATGGGGTCTTTGAGTGTTGGCTACACCCTGCACAATACCGCACTCGTCTTTGCAA
>CAODLS010655627.1:0-14606 GCA_948243855.1 Flueggea neowawraea | reverse complement strand
AAATCGTTCGCAAGCAAAGCATCTAGCAAGTACGAAAACATATTGAAACTCATTTCGATTCTTATAACTTGGTTTCATAGTCAAAACATATATATTTGATAAGGGATCATAATCATGGGTGAGCACGTGGCACCACATAACATGGGTGATGTGAACTCGACCACTATCATAACAATTCACGTATTGGATCAAAACATGTGGGTACCGACATCCCTGGTGGATGGGATTTCATAATACATATATCCTTGGTAGTGTGGCTGACCAAGGAAACGCGTGTTTCAGACATCACACGCGCGTTTCATGGATGATTTTCACCAACATCATTTCTTCCTTTCTTCCATTCAATCTTTATGAATTCCATCATAAAATCAAAGACTTTAAATACTCAAAACATGATTAAACATCTCAAGATCATCAATCATAACTCCAGTCATTCCAAAGATCAGATTAAGCTAGATCAGAAGTCTATAGAAATCATAACCGAAATGGATGGGGTACTACAGTGTGAGTCAAAATCAACATTGTTATATTGGTCTTATAGGTGTGAGCCGTAATCAACCTTGTTGCATTGGTTTTGTTGCACTGAGCCGGAATCAATCATCAAAGATAATGAATTGTAAAAATCCTAAGTGAGTATTTTAGATTGTAAACGTAGGCATTATTTGACCAAACCATTATAAATCACTTGGGTTGATTCTTCTTTTTACTTTTTATCTAGATAAGTTTTGGCTTCCACACCCGCTCCAACAACAAGCTTTATATTTTTACTTATTTTGTTTCAATTTAACTTATGGCCTTCACTGACAATATTGCGTTTCAACTTTTGAGCTTTTCTTTGTTATCTTGTAGTCTAAAAATTGTACGAAGGTTGGTGATTGCTTGCATAGGTTGGCCGCCCATATGAGATGAGTATTTAGCCGAACAAGACATTGGCTATTCAAAAGTGAAAATTCATAAGTGTAGAAATGTCCAATGTCCATGTGTAGTGTAAATAATATGATTTGAAAAATCGTTTTCCTTGAGTTTTGATGAATAAAGTTTTTAAAGAAACTCACTTTTAACTAGTATTACTCTACTCAAAATCTTTAAAACTAAATAGTGTTTTATTGTTATTTTTGTTTTAAAAAGTGCAAACCATTTGATTATATCTTTAACCTTTTTTCATAGTTTTTGTCATGAATTCTTCATTTATATTGCTTAATGTCATAAAAAATGTCTAAACTTGTTTGATCACTCATTCATCATAAATATATGTTCAAGAATTTTAGAAATTTAATTTTAAAATTTCAAAATTTGCTATGGAATTCAAGAGTATTTTGTCAATAAAAATCAATTAAAAATGAGCTGGTCCAATTTTTTTAACTTGGTTTAGTTTAGTTGATATATAGTACAAGATGGTGCAACTTTACACCAAAATAGTGTCTCTTAACTCAAAGAATCGAGTGGTAAGCGCTTACTGATACATGTTCTGGTGTTTGATTCCATATTGTTTTAAATAGAAATTAAGCGTTTATCATAAGTTTGGGTACTTTTGTGCTTTGAATTGTCTTTCTTAGGTTGATTGATGATGCTTTGACGGAATTGAAGCAAGAATGAGTCCAAACAGAGCAAGACACGATCGTGTCTTAGGCCGTGTCTTGCCCAAAATAGCTAATTTGTGTTATTTAAGCGTGTTTCAGAAACCTAAGGGAGAGAGCCGACATTAGACATAAAAAATATACTCAATTTAGGGTCAGAGGACATGGAACTCAATGAGAACTCGATTTGCATCAAGATTGAAGGAATCACGCGAAGGATTGAAAGATTTGTCATGGGTTCTTCTTCTCTATCTAGATTCTCTTTGTATCTTGTTGTTTATTTCTCTATAAGTATGAGCTAAATACTTTGTGCATCTAGATGTGATTAACCATAGATTAACTATCTGATTGTTGGGTTTTGTTATTCATTCAGTTTATTTATGGAGTTGAGACTCAATTATGATTTCTATTGTTCAATTATTGAATTGATTGTTGATGTCCTTTCGATTCCATTACTGATTCATGCATGAGTAATCGAGAGATTTTCTGCGTGATATATCACTCATAATTGAGAGGAGTTGCATGCAAGCCTAGAGATATGTCGACATAAATCCTCTGGATTAGGGTCAAACCTAATAGTGAAATACACAAAACGATAAAGCAACGATAGGGTTTTAATTAGGAAGAGATTCTGGTTAATCGACCTAGTTGTTAGACGTTAGCTAACTCGAGAGAGGTTAATATATCAAAGGAATTTCAACAGTCCAATTTTATGAATAACTGTTTGATTAATAGAACATTGTCACTTGGTTTGGTTTAGGGGGATTTAACTTCTAGGTGTTGCTTCCCATCAATTGCTTTTGGTCTTGTTTATTGTGTTGTGCTTGCTCTGATTTGATATCTTTGAATTTATTTGCTCATTTGAATTTGTAATTCTTAGGTTAGGTAACAAAGTTGAGGTCAGTAGCTAATAATCATAGTTTCTGTGGGTTACGACAATTGGTACTCAAGGTTCACTTGTTATAGACGATATGTGCACTTGCCTTAGTCTATAGGTGTAGGTAGGCGGACGTTACCATGTTTTTGGCGCCGTTACTTAGGACTAGGATATTAGGAAAGCTAATGTTTTTTTAATCTATCCATTTACTTTTTGTGTTTTCTTATTTTATTTCATTGTGTTTAAATTGTTTATGTCTTATCTTTCCTTGATGTTGGACTTTAATCTTCCTTTTTTGGAATTACGTTTGGGTGTCTTTGTGTTTTTTAGTTTGCAAATTTCCTTCTGGTTAATTTAAGCAGACCTTGAAATCAAACGAATAACTCTACGGAACCTTAGAAACAGACTCAGACAAAGGGAAGAGAAGATAGACAGGGAAAGGGAAGCAACAATGTAGGGTAATGATCAGGCTTAGAGAGAACAACCTCCGGGCAGGGTTGTTCAAGAACATCAATGGTTGCAGCCTATAACTATGTCAGATTATGCGAGACCAGATCTACGAGGGACTGAGTCTAGTATTGTGAGGCCAACTGCTGCAGCCAACAAATTCGAGATAAAATCGAAAATTATTCAGATGGTGCAACCGTTCGTACAGTTTGATTGGTTGCTATATGAGGACCCAGATACTCATTTATCCAACTTTTTGGAGATATGTGACACATTCAAGATTAACCAGGCCACGAATGATGCAACCAGATTGATATTATTTCCATTCTCACTTAGAGCCAGAGCTAAGCAGTGGTTCAACTCACTACCTAGGGTGTCCATTACTACTTGGAATCAGATGACAGAGAAATTCTTGTTGAAGTACTTTCCACCTACAAAGACTGCCAAGCTCAGGAATGACATATCCTTTTATGCACAGATCGAGTCAGAATCTATCTATGACACTTGGGAGAGGGTCAACGAGTTATTGAGGAGGTGTCCACATCATGGGTTACCGATATGGCTGCATATTCATACCTTGTACAATGGTTTGAACCAAGAAACTAGACAGATGATCGATGCTGCAGTAGGAGGTATACTGAATAATATGACACCTGAAGCTGATCAAGGATTGATTGAAGAAATGTCCATCAACAATTATCAGTGGCATGCCATTTGTTCTAGGCCAAATAAACCAGCTGGGGTATATGATGCAGATGCAGTGACAGCTTTAGCTATGCAAGTTGAGGCATTGAGCAAGAAGATTGATGGATTTTATGTGGCACAACGAATATCTTATTTAGGGCGTAGTAAGATGATTGGGATCAAGGGACTCAGAATTGCATGGAAAATGTGAGCTATATGGGTTATGGGAACAATCCTCAGAACAACTCCTACAGCAATACTTATAATCCAGGGTGGAGGAATCACCCGAACTTTCCTTGGGGAGGTCAGAATTAGCATAGACCGAATCAACCACATGGGTTTCAACAACCACAGTAGTCAGTGAAACCAAACTTTGAGGAGTTGATGAGAAAGTACATTGAAGCTTCTAAAAAGAGGTTACACATATGAAGACCACTTTGATGAATCAGAGGACCTTAATCCAGAATCAAGAGGCTTTCCTCCACAACTTAGAAAATCAGATTGGGCAAATAGCCCAGTTGCTGCAAGAAAAATGGGCTTCTTACCGAGAAATAAATCCTAATGAGAAGGTACATGCCATCTTTGTTAGCCAGGAGTATGATAATGCAATGGAGGAGCATAAGGTAGAGCTGAAGAGAGTGCTTCGTGAATACAAGCCTAGGATTCCTTATCCTGCAACACTCTTCAGGAAGGAGCATGTGAAAGCAATTGATGTGCATGATCAATTGTTAACTCTTAGAGTAGGGATTAATCATGTTAAAATTAAGGACTTTAAGGTTGCACACCAATCTGATAGGTTCCCATTAAGGAAGATCCAATTGATGTACCCAAGGTTCAAGAAACGATGCATAGAGTCAAGAAGAATAAATCGAAAACTCGGAGGTGTAAAGCAAATAAGGATATGCTTGAGACGTTGCACCAAAAAGCCGACCCTAAGGTAACGTGTCATTTCATATGGCGCTTTAAGAACAAAGAGGTGAATCAATGCAATTCGCTAAGGTGTGGAGTTGGTGTGAATGCTTCGCATAATGAACATCAACCCTGTAATATGTCTCACCCACCAACTTTTAGCTTATGATGTTAAATTAGCGCTTCTTGGGAGGCAACCCAAGCTTTGAACGTTCCATTTGTACCTACGCTTATGTCATCATCATCATCCCTTAGCACAAAATGGTTAGTTTCATAAAAAATGACATGTATAGACTTCCCAACCATCTCAAGTCTTTTGTTAAAGACTCTATATGTCTTACTATTGAATGAATATCCAAGGAATATGCCCTCATCAGATTTTGATTCAAATGTTCCTAAGGCATCTTTTTCATTTTTCTAAATAAAGCACTTACAACCAATGCATGAAAATATGCCATGTTAGGCTTTCTTCCTTTCCATAACTCATATGGTGTCTTTTTGTGTATGGATCGAATATGAGCCCAATTTATTATATAGCACGTGGTATTGACCACTTCTGCCAAAAAATACTTAGGGAGATCGTTGTCATCAAGCATTTATTCCATGCTCCTCACTATAGGATTTAAATGGCTCAAAATCAAACTTTTTTCCTGCTATCACTTCTAATGCAAATGATAGATTTGTTTTTCATTTTGGACCGTCTTACTATATGGCGCAAATGCATGAAAGTTTCATTTTTATGTGCAAGAAAGAAGACCCATGTAAACCTTGAAAAATCATCAATAATCCCAAAGCAATATTGTTTACCACCGAGACTTAACATACTAGTAGGACCAAACAAGTCTATATGCAATAATTCTAGTGGGCTTGCTGTTGAGATCACATTTTTACTTTGAAAAGAAGATTTTACATGTTTTTATTTAACACATGTATAGCAGATCACTTCATTTGCAAATTTGAGTTTAGGAAAATCTTTTACTAAATTCTTTTTGCATAATTTTGAAATAGTGTGCATGTTAGTTTGTCCTAGTTTTCTATGTCATAACCAAGGTTTATCATTCACAACAGCAAGGCAAATTTTTTTTTGACGGTATTGGAATCAAACAAGTCAACAATATATATATTTTCATGCCTTTTACCAACAAACATCACATTGCCATCAACATTGTACACAATAGATTTATGAGACTCAAAAATGACTTTGCATGTTTTGTCACAAAAGTGGCTAATACTTAACAAGTTATGTTTCAAGGCATTAACAAGTAACAAATCATCAATACTAAGATTGGGTTTCTTATCTACCTTACCTTCTTCAATGATTTTTCCTTTAGCATTGTCACCAAAGGTTGCATAACCACTATTTTTAGAAATCAAGTATGAAAATTTACCTTTATCTTTGGTCATGTGGTGAGAGCATCCACTATTCAAATCAAGCATGAAAATCTTTCTATTTTCAACTATTTCTTGAACCTTTTAGCGTATTTAGTTATTTCTTCATTATCGCTTTCTTCCTATTCCAAATCTCCAATTGAGGATTTAAGGGCAAGACCTTTATTCTTGAAATTTTTTTCACTTTGCTCTTCTTCTTTCATTCTCATTTCATGAGTTAGCAATGAGCCAAAAAATTCTTCAAGTGCAAATAAGATAAATCTTTTGCCTCTTAAATAGCATTTTTATGGTTGCTCAAGACTTAGGAAGAGGTCTTAGAATGCTCCTTACGAGCTCTAAGTGTGTATAAGTCTTCCCAAGAACTTTTAAGCCATTGAGAATGTCATTGGAACAATCAAACATCTATTGGATGTTTTCTCCTTCCATCATCTTAAACAGCTCAACATTGTGAACCAAGAGTGATACTTTGTTTTCATCTACTTAAGAAGTTCCCTCGTACGTGATTTCCAACATTCTCCAAGTGTCACGAGCTGTTTGAAATCGTTGAACTTTGTTGAATTGAGTCTTGATTAATGTACTAAAGAGGATGTGCATGGTTTTGTTGTTGTAAGACTTCATTCTCTTGTCATAGTCGTCCCAATCATTTTTTTTTATTTTTGCTACTTCAACTCCATCTATGATCTTCCTTGGAATGTATGGTCCTTCATCAACAATTTTCCATACACCATCTCTTCCCAATGTTAGGAACATCATCATTCTTGTCTTCCAATGTACATAGTCACTGTCATAAAAGAAAAGAGCACGATTAAGAGATAAATGTTCATATCTAGATACGTCTCCCATGAATGCCATTTTAGATCTTTCACTCAAGGATGCTATACCGTAGTATAGATGAGCACTAGCTATGATGGCATTTGTTGTCCCAAGATAGCAATACAAGAGAGGGGTGAATTGGATTTCTTATGAAATTTTAAAATATTTAGCAAGTGTAACAAGAAAACCAAAATAATCCAATATATATTCAAAACAATGTAACTTTAGCAATGAGCACAATATGCATAATAAACCAATTCACACTAAAAGGAACTAGCTTAATAATAAAATTAAATAGCAATGAATCTAATGATTTAAGGGAAGAGAGAATCAAGATGTCGATTTATAGTGGTTCGGTCCTCTTTGACCTATGTCCACTCCTCAAAACGCGCTCTAGAGTTTGAATCCACTAACTCATCACTTCCAGGTGGAGGAAAACCTTTGTACAAAACACTTATTTTTCAAGATCCCAAGAAACCTTTACAATCTCTAGTTTTTCTGGGATCAACTAGGAAACCTTTCAACACACAAGTTTTTTGGGGCTCAACTAGTAAACCTTAGCAACTCTAGTTTTTCCAAGCTCAACTAGTAAACCTGTACATAACTCTTTACAATCAGCGAAGTATGCTAAGTTACAACATGTACCAACATACTATATTTTCACACCACCACAAATGTGTTTTCAAGTGATGAGAACTAGGGTGACTATGTTGAAGAAAAATATGCAACAAATGAGAACAATAATAAAGTAATGTGTACTTCTAATGAGTTGTTAAGAGTTGTTTTTCTTCTTTTATTGTAAAGGGGTATTTATAACCAAATAATACCCTTGTGATAGTTGTATACAGTGTAGAGCTGTTGGGGAAATGATTGTTAGCCATTGGACACAAAATCAAATTCCAGTAGTTGCCAAATCAACACTTGCGTATGCAGCGTAACCCTTGCGGTCGTAATTTCTTAACCACTACAGAATAACGTGCTTAACTTCTGATATTGAGTGCTTTACATGCTTTATTTTATTGCCGAGAGCTAACTATACAATCTTTTTCTTCTTCTTCTTCTTCTTTTTCTTCTTATTCATATAACGTGTGTAATCCACGATTGTGTGCGCAAAGACTTTCTGAACTTTGTGTGTAATATGGTCTTCTGACACAGTGAAATCATGGGAAATTTTGAATTTGTGCTTGATGTGTCAATCAACCTTCTAAAAACCCTGTTACACTTTTTATCACTTTGCATTGCGTACTTAACCATTTGTTGCATGCTTAATAGTTTAGTTTTCTTAACAATGTCCAATCTGCTTCAGACTTGTGTAAGTCTCAAATTTCTACTTTACATTGATCATTTGGCTTGCTTAACTTACTTATTCATACTTCATTGCTTTCTTTGCTTAAGTGCACAAGTAATCTACTGCGTGCACAAGTAAAATGTTACGTGCTTAAGATGCATTTAGTGCGCAAGTTACCTTTGAGTGAAGTTTCTGGTTTGCTTCTGTCCATTCTAAGTACTAATAGTTGAACAATATTCTTTGCTTACACGTGGTTTCTCTTTAGAGGAAGTTATTGATGCATTAAATTATTGTGCTAGTAACAAAGTGACAAGACCTGAGGGATTTAATTTCTTCTTTTACAAAAAAAAGCATGGCACTTATTCAAAGATGAAATTATGAAGGCGTTTTTAGATTTCTATCATGATGCTTAGCTTCATAATTGCCTTAAATTCTTTTTTATGATACTTGTGCCAAAGATTTTGTTCCTAATAGATGACCGACTTTTGCCCAATTAGTTTGGTAAATAAGATCTTAAAGTTGATCACTAAGACCCTCTCTTTCAGTTGATTTTAGTAATATCCTCTATAATCTCAGACTCGCAACATGCTTTCATTCATAATAGATGTACCCGAGATTGCTCAATGATGGCTACGAAAATCGTGCACATTGTTACAACAAGGAAAAACGGGATTTGGTCATCAAACTCGATTTTAGGAAAGCTTTTGACAGTGTGTCTTGGAGAAATTTGTAGGAAATAATGTCTCAAATGGGGTCTTTTGATAAATTGATACAATGGTGTGCAATAATGCACAACGTTTCATGACATATGTTACATATTAGAGGTGACCTATGAAGGAACAAGACGAGTAAAGCAGAAAAAAGTGTTCCTTTTGGTACATAAGTGCTAGTTGTTCAATAGAGATGTTTGATCAATTCAATGACATTATCAAAGAGTTGAAGACTTTTGAGAAGACATACTCGCATTCTAAGTTGGTGAAGATGTTGAAAGGTTGGGCTTTAATCAAGAATGTCATTACAGAATCTAAGTATTTATCTACTATTCCACTTGAAGAATTGATGGGTTCTTTGCTCATTCACAAAAAGAGAAAGAAGGAAAAAGCAAAAAAAAAAAGAGAAGTATCCCGCTAAATTTTGATGATTAACAAAAACATGTGAAAATTTTAAGTTAAGCACGTAACCAAATATTACGCACATAATTCTTGGTCTCTAAGTAAGTAACAATGTGACTAAGGACGCAACGAAGCAAATGCTATCCTTGGTATGAAATTAGAAAAATGCATACGCACATAAGTGGGTTAATCATATCGATGGTCACAAAAGTTTTCGCGTTGCTCAGGTTTGGCCACAAAAGAAAAAAAATGCTACACAACGGTCACTATTGTTTATTTTTTGCTTCAAGAAGGTCACTTTGCTCCGAAAACTCGAATATTATGCCAAATAATATGAATGATCGATTAACCAAGCTTGAAAGTGAGGTTAGGGAATTGAAGTATGAGATCAAGGAGTTAAGGTCCAAAAACAAGGAATTGAAGTTTAATAATAAGCAAATGAATGAGTTGATGATTTTGGCCTTCAAATTAATTGAGGCTTTGAGGACCAGGAAAACCATAGATTATATTAAGGAACCAGTGATTGGTACAAAGGATATTGCTATAACTCCACCCCTCAGTCACCAACAGTTCCTTCACAATCCGATGCGACAAAACAAGTGGCTAAAGATATGAAGCTGAGCAATGAAACAATTAGGAAGCTAAACGAGGAGGAGATTGGCAGAGATGATGATAATCATGATAATGATGGTGATAGTGGCTCAGGTGAGGAAGACACCGATTTTTTTTCACTTGTTCCCTACCAACCACCTCTATGATTTCACCTTGCCATCGGATCAACATTTCATTTCATTTTGCATTCATGTCGCATTTTCATTTTGAATACTTGAATTTTTTTTTTGTATTAACTTGAATGCTTCAGTCTCATTTTGATTACTTCAATACTAGTTGATTGAATGATATTTGATGTTTACTGATAATTCTTGTTGATTTGACTTGTTGAATTTGTGATTGAAAGTCCCTTTGATTTGTTTGATATGACAAAAAAAGGGAGTATAAGAGAGTTGAGTTTGTTGAAAATTCCAGGTTAAAATTTTGTTGTGGCTAACAAAACGAGGCTTAAAATCCTTGATCGAAAGAAATTCTTGTTTGTGTTTTTAATTTTTAGGTGCATGTGTTGAGGGGGAGTGGAAACTCTTCCATGTTTTGTCATCATCATAAAGGGGGAGATTATTGAACCACTTTGGTTAACATGCAAAATCCCGCTAATTTTTTATGATTAACAAAAACATGTGAAAATTTTAAGTTAAGCACGTAACTAATTATTACGCACGTAATTCTCGGTCCCTAAGTACGTAACGATATGACTAAACACATAGCGAAGCAAGCGCTATCCTTGGTGTGAAATCTGAAAGTCACCTACGCACGTAAATCAGTGTCTACGCACATAATTTTAGTGGAATGTTTTAGGTTTTCCTTGGAATAAAAGCGCATAAGGTTTGCAATTAAGCACGTAAGTAGAGGTCTTTAACTCAGATAAAAAGGTCTTCAGTTCTTTCAAGAACGTAACCAAGTGAACTTAAGCATGTAACAAGAAAAGGACTTTAGCTTAGTTGCAAAAAGGTCTTCAATTCACTATGCACATAATCAGAAGGAAGAATGCGTGTAACAAAGAAAAATGTGCAATCTTGGAAAAACAGAGTTAAGCACTTAATGGATAAAGACCGTGCGTACTACTATGATGGAATCATGTATTACACACGTAGTACTTATAGTAAGCATATAGCAATGGCTGACATCAGTTATTTCAGCATTTTTCATTTCTCTCATAACGACTACATTGGGATTAGCAACAACTGGTTTGTGGAGAATGTCTATAAATAGTTCTCTCTAAAGAGAGAGACAAGTACGAACATTATTGAGAGAGTACCCAAGCTTTGTTCCATTGATTCTTGAAATTCTCTATATTTTTGTTCTACTCTTTTCTTGTGCCAACTGAGCTTTTGATTTTCTATTTGTTTACTAAGTTGGTGTGTGAATATTGTTTTAATTCTGGGAATGCACATGTAATCAAGTTTTGGTGTTAAAGCTTGAGGGTAGTATAGGTTTGCTAGTGTGTGCCTTAGAAAACTAGTGTTTATGGTTTGTCTAGTTGAGCCTGCAAAAACTAGAGGTTTAGTTTTCTTGTTTCGGCCTAAAAAAAGTGTGCAAAGGTTGCTCGTGAACCTGCAAAACAATAGGTGTATTTTTTCCCCTCCACTAGCAAGTGACAAAGTTCTTAGTAGATTCAAAACTCTCTAGTGAGTTAGAGAAGTGGACGTAGGTCAAGGTGGACCAAAACACTATAAATTCAAGCTTTGATTCTCTTTCACTTACTCGTTTTTATTTCATTCTTGTGTGGTTGTATTTTGGATTGAGCTATTGTTTTGGTTTTCAAAATACTCATAAAGATTTTCAAAAGGTTTTTACTTTTAGCAAGAAATCCAATTCACCTCCCCTTTTGGATTGTCATAGTGAGATTACAATTGGTATCAAAGCTAAGGCTCACTATTTAAAAGTGCATACATTGAATTGCTTGCATTGAATTTGAAAATCTTGGTAATAAGTACCTTATCTTGAGGAAAAGATTTGGTGAGCTTAAGGATAAGTTCAAAGTTTTAAAACAAGAGAAAAATGTTTTGATTGATGAGAACTCTTGTTTGCAAAATGAAGTTCAAAAATTTTCTAACATTGCCTCAAAGCTCACAAATGAAAAAGAGAATCTTGTGAAATGCTTGAGTTCTCAAATACAATCTTTGTCCAAGCATAGGCTAGGCTACAATTCTTTTGCTTTAAGCAAGATTACCAAAATTGTTTTTGTCAAGCAAGTATTGTTTTGAACAATGCATGTTCTTATTGTGGTGCTTATGGATATTTTGTATTTTCTTGTAAGTGGAGACAATCTAGGAACATTGGGATCAAAAAGATTTGGGTTCCTTAGTGGACCCAAAAATATTTGGATACTAATTTCAAAAGCTTGATGTGTCATTATAGGTGTGCTTGAGAGCAAGAGCAAACCATATGTACAAACTCAAGAAGGCTCTTTATGGTTTAAGGCAAGCGCCTAGATCTTGGTATGAAAGATAGAGTCAAATCTTATTGGAGAATGGTTTCAGTAGTGGTAAAGTGCATAATACTCTTTTCATTAAGCATAAAAATGATAATTTACTTTTGATGAAAATTTATGTTGATGATATTATATTTGGCGTTGCTAACCTATCTCTATGTGATGAGTTTTCTGAGTTGATGCAAAAAGAATTTGAGATGGGCACAATGGGAGAGCTTAGTCACTTTATCGGATTGCAAATTAAACAAACAAAGGATGACATCTTCATCAACCAAATCAAATACATCATTGATATGCTGAAAAAAGAATGGAATGGAGAGTGCTAAATCTACTACAACTCTAATGAGTACTATAACAAAACTCACCAATTAACAAGGAAAAGGGGTAGATGAAAAGCTATACAGAGGTATGATTAGAAGCCTCATTTACCCAACTGCAAGTACACCTGATATCATGCTCAGTGTTTGTCTTTGTGCACGGTTTCAATCATGTCCAAAGGAATCTTATTTTAGTGATGTCAAAAGAATTTTTCGATATTTGATAGGTGCTAAGAATGTTGGATTATGGTATCCTAAACATGATAGCTTTGATTAGTTGGATATAGTGATGTTGATCATGAAGGAACCCAACTAGACATGAAAAGCACATCGGATACATGACAATTCTTAGAAAATGCACTAGTGTCTTGGTTCTCAAACAAATAAAATTGTGTTGCATTATCCACTGCTGAATCTGAATATCTAGCAACTGGCAGTTGTGTAGTTCAAATTTTGTGGATCAACTAAGAACTTTTGGATTTTGGAATTGTGTTTTCAAAAGTTTCAATTAAGTGTGATAATACTAGTGTCAATAATATTTCCAAAAATCAAATTCATCACTCTAGGATTAAGCATATAGATATAAAAGCATTATTTTATATGTGATCGTGTTCTCAAGGGTGATATTGAACTTGAATTTGTTTCTACAAATTATCAGCTTGTTGATATTTTGATAAAACCCCTTAATGAAAAGAATTTTTTTTCAATTCGTAGGCATATTGGTATGTGTGATTTGAAAGATTTTTGATTGATTTTTTGTGCATTATTTATGTTCATTTGCATTTATGCATACATATATATTAATGTGATTCATATTCCAAATGAAATAATTGAGGTTGGAAGGAATGAAGTTCATAATTTGTTATCCGTAATGATACTGTACGCGTTAGATATAGTATTGTGCTCACAAATGGATAGTTGATAGACTCTGGATTTATCAGTGTTGGATACTAAATGTGTCACAGTGGTATTGTGCGCATAGATCAGTGTCTAGTTCAGTGGAAGAATTTATGGGTATATAATGTGCGCGTAGTAGAAAGATGGAGTTATTTTCAAGTATCAGGTCTGATGGTTCTGTGTGCTTAATATTTAGGTCAATGCACATGGAATATCAGGCAGTAGTACTGGGTTCAGAAGCACTGGTAGTACGTGCATGGAAAGTCTAGCGCGTACATAGAACAACATTTGAAGGGGCACTTTGAACATTCAATGTGCATTATATGCAAAAGGAACAGTGTATCTATGGGAGTAGTATGCGAAGAAGGCACGTAGATGTCCGTAGTACTGGGTTCAGAAAATCTAACATGACACATGAGACCTACAATTTTTAAACATTAAATGACAAAAATACACTTTTAACCAAGAGACAATTTTAACCCACATTCTAAAATCAAAACCAAAACCAAAATTTTAACCCAACTCTAAACACCCAACCAAACCCACCCATTCTTTCTTCTTTCTTTCTTTCTTATCTTATGAACCCAAAACCCACCACCAGCACCAAAACCATAAATTTAATCCAACCATAAACATCCAACCCGAACCCACCAATTCCTTCTTCATCTATCATCGCTGTCACTCTCCTCTCTCATCCAATCATAAACACTTCAGATCTGCCACCACCACTGTCACTCTCCTCTCTCACACTTCGTCACACTCATCTGTCGCCACCTCCGACACTCTCCTCTCACTTTGTTACACTCCAAATCTACCACCACCACCGTCACTCTCCTCTCACACTTTGTCACTCTCCAAATTCACTCGACTCTGTCGAATCCGACAAGCCCATAACCACCGTGTGTCATTATATCGCCAGAGCAGACCGTCCTGTCAGTTCCAATACCAAGACCGTCTCGTCGGCCAAGTGTTCACCGTCACCCCTTATTGGCTCCTCACCGACTTATGGATTTGTCGGTTATGAAATTTTGTTTTCTTTTTTTATTCTAGTTGAAATTTGAGATGAAAATTGGTTGTTGCGATGTTTAGATTTGGGTTCTGCTCTTTTTGTTGAAAATTGAATGGATTGAATCGGTTGAAAATTGAATTAGTGATTGTTGTCCTTTTGTTGAAAATTGTTAAATGATGATGAGATAATTGTTGAAAATTGAATTAGTTGGGATAAAATTTTGGTGCAAGTGACTATTGCG
>CAODLS010655525.1:0-11289 GCA_948243855.1 Flueggea neowawraea | reverse complement strand
CCATACAATCCAAGGAAGAGCACAAACAAGCAAAGCAAAAATAGAGAAGCAATCTAAACCCTAACTCTTTTACTTTTATGCTTAAACTTTATATTGAACTTGTCCTTTTTGTTCTTGCTATGTTATTTTGATTCGGACTTATTTTATCGAACATTGGGGACAATGTTCAAAATAAGTGTGGGGAGGCGTTTATTGAATGGTTGAGTTCAATTACTTAAAATGCCTTTGCTTAAATGTGATTTTGGCTCGAAAATGAGCAATTAAAAGGATAATGAGCGTTATTGGAAAGCAAGTGGGGGGGAAGTTAGGGGTGTCGATTTCATTTTTTATTATTTTTAAATTAAAGCATCATCACAGCCGTGAGATATTGTCCGTCACGGCCGTGATTGCGGACAGAATGCACTCACAGTCGTGACCTCTTTAATGTCACGGCCATGACCGTGAGAATTCTGCCTACATTTGTTATTTCCTCTTCCAACCTTTATTTGTTCTACTTTGTTTTGGGCAACAACTTTGAATATTTCCATGAATCTTCTAGACACCTGATGCTAGCTTGTATATCTCATTACATCATTCTATTCCACGTGTAGATTTGAGAAAGAAAAAGACAAATTCCAAGAGTCAAATTTGTTTGCTTTTGTGATAAAAGTCTATGACACCTCCTGCGTGGACTATATTCTTTGGTGACAAAATTTGCATGCCTAGTGATTTTAATTTACTAACACATGCAGCCTTTGTTTCTTGGAAAGCAGGACATGTAGATTCTTGTCTCCAATTCTCAAGCATTGACCGAATTTTACTTCAAGAAGAGTCCAATTTTTTTTTTTTTATTACTCATTTCCCTCACATTTTGCCGCCCATCACATGTTTTTTCCAGATGTGTGCATGTCTTTTTGCCAAAAGTCATGCAAAGACAAAGCTTGAAAGACAACAAAACTGGGCAGCCTTTGAATGTTGAAACTGAAAAAGTAAGTGAATCTATTCTTTGCTTGTTGACCGAAAATTGCATGTGAAGCTACATTGAAAAGTTTGTGTTACATGCTTTGAATTGGCTGCAGTAATTTCACACTCTCCTTAAATTTCTTACTACTCACCACCCTTTTGGAGAAGTTTTTGTGGTATTGTTTTGGTGCAGAAAATGGCGAAGAGCAAGAGGATGCCAAGAAATCCTTCCACTCCTGCCTCACACAATTTTCCTCCTCAACAAACTCCAACAACTGACGGCGCCACTACTGCTCAAGGTGAACCCTCTCGGCCTGAAGGTAGAAAGAAGAGTAGTGTCCCGGAAACCTCCATGAAGCTTGCTTATCCATCAAAGAAGACAAGGGTGAACCGGGGAGAAACATCAACTTCTCGTCAAGGCCAAACCTCATCCTCTAGAGAGCTTCACCCATTCCTTCACTTTGGAGAAGGGGAAGAACACGCTATAGCAAGGTATTCCAAGTTATCTACACTTACCATTTCTCCTGAAAAATTTATTGATGAAGGTAGCTTGGATATGTTGCAAGTAAAACCTCAAGTGTTGGAATAGGTGACAACTGGTGGATTCTATAATTTGTTTAACGTGATGGATCTCATTTTTGAAGTATTGACTTTGGAGGTTTTGTGCACCTTCGAAGTTGATTGGAAGGCACGTGATGGCTTGGATGTGAAATTTCGGTTGGGAGGAGAATATCGAAGAATGAGTTTTTATAACTTTGGTTTGGCTTGTGGTTGTTACACTTCTGCTGACAATCGCACTACATTTAGAATTGAGCCCAAGCTATATGAGTGGGATAAAGATGAATTTTGGAGTGAGCTTTGAGGGAGAAGTGGTAGGAAGTTTCGAGGGGCCGTTTCCAAAGCAAGCGGAATGAGCGACCCGGTGTATCGCATTATTCACAAATAGTTGACAAATTCCATTAATGGGAGAGCTGAAAGTGATAGTGCTTTGACTGCACCGGACTTATTTGCTTATATTGTATGGTTAGGGGAAAGAAACCAGATTTGGGAGCCATGATGGCAAGACATTTCCACTCAATGACCACCAAGACCTCCGGCCACCTTTATGGGGGAGTCTGTGTGACTCAGATGGCTCGTTACTTTGGAGTGCAATTGAGGGGCTTAAAGTCGATAAAAATGGAAATGCTGGATATGCGAACATGGAAGAGCATGCAATTGGTTTATGAGGCGGGGGGTGAGATCGTCTGGAACACCAGGAGAAGATCCCAAGCTGCCGCCAGCTCCAGTATTCAACCTCCACTACAAATACCAGCTCCAGAGATACACGAGTCGTCTTCTTCGGAAGAGGCCAATGTAGAGATCGAATGGAGGGAGTCTATCATTCAACGTACTGATGCTATGAGAAAGGAACAGTATGTTCAGCATACGTTTATGAGGCAAATGGGTCGTGGTATGAAATGGATGCAAAACCAAATGGTCAAGTTCTTCCAAGAAACGACAAGATGTTTCACTCCACCACCCACCTTGGACATACCACCGGCCCCCTCTCGTGAAGAATTTTTCGGGCATTTCCCGACCATAAACCAAGAAGATGCTGATGATGATGATAGTGACAATGATGGAGGAGCGGATCCTCCTTTGAATGTGTAGACAATCACTCTTTGCATATGCATTTAGTATAGGGTTGCATTTTCTTGCATTTCTTACCTAGCATAATTAGTTTAGGTTTTCACATAATTTATCTTTTGATTCATGCATGCATTTTGCATACTCATGAAGAGTAGGACTGCATTTGCATGTGCATATAGATAAGCAGCATATTTATTTACGCATTTTTATTTACATGTGCATTGAATCATAACATGTAGGAGTGATTTTCATACATATTCACTTGTACGACTAACGTTTTATTCCATGTCCCGAAAGATGGAGTCGTGCCTACAAGGATTGAGCAACCACAAATGAGGCGCCAAATAGAGAAGCATTCTAAACCCTTTCTCATTTATTTTTATGCTTCATGATGAAAATTGAACTTATCCCTTTTGTTTATTGTTGATGTTGATCCGGATTTATTTTGTCAAACATTGGGGACAATGATTGAAAATAAGTGTGGGAGGGGTTTATTTAATGCTTGTGTTAATTACTTAAATGCCTTTGTTTGTGTGATTTTATTTGAAGATGCTCCAAATTTTTGAATTTTTGCTTGAAATTCACTGACTCGATGTTGGTCTTTGATATTGAATAACTTAAAATGTTCAAATGCTTCGAAACCTAAGAACCTTTATATACCATTCATGTATAACTTAGGTTTTTATGCACCTTAGCTTCAGGAAAAGACAACCCCCAGTACTAGAGTCGAGAAGGAGTAGTTTAGATTTAAACACACCCTTGTGAGATTTTGGGACATTAAACACTTTATGTTATTGATGTTTGTATTCATCATTCATAGTAGGACCCTGCTAGAATTTGTTATGAAGTGCATTTCGAAGATCGCACCTTTTTATATTGAAATACCAAAACAATGAAAGGCATTGTTTGTTAACATTTTGTTTTCCTTTTTTTTCAATATCTATCCTTTCGTATTAATCCTTTGATCACCCCTTTTGAGCCTTGACCTTTTTCTTGTTTTGAACCCATTCAACCATCCTTATTTTATTCTAAACCTCAATAGTTGCCCCCTAAGTTGAGAATCTTGTAGTAGTGACAACTTGATTATGTTTGTGTTTTTATATCAAGCTAGGATTTCATTCGGAAGTAGACATGTCTTACAAATGTTATGTTGTGCTTAAAAGGTAAAGAGACATGGTTGCCCAATTTGTTTGTTTGCACTAAAATGTAACGTTGCTTTCTTCTAAAAAAATGAAAAAGAGTAGAAGAAAAGAAAAATAAAATAAAAAAAGAAACGAAGAAATGAAGACATGCAGTTTATTTTAGTGCATAAAATGAAGAAAGGAAGAAAAACAACGAAAAAGGGTGGTAAATAAAGGCAACCTTGTTTTATTAAGCAAAGACATGCAGTTTATTTTAGTTTGCATTGATTTGTTATGTTTATGTAATGGCGTGGTTCACTTAGTCTCATCATTATTCTCTCAACTTATTGAGCCATTCATTAGCCCCATTACAAGCCAATAAAAGTCCTTTTTGATCGGTATTTTGGTGCGAATTATTATAGTGGTTACAATTTGACTTTGCACCAAATTTTAGTAAGCCTTGCTATGGGTGATTTGAGCGAAATATTACACCTAAACACTTTGAGAGATAGAGTGTAACTTGTGAGGGTGTGAATTTGGCTATCCTTTGTGGGGGTATTACTAATTTATAGATAATATTTTTAAGGTTGTTGGCTAACCTGGCGTTAGTTGTGTCTTTTCTTGAATCTTCGGTGCGTGTTGATTTGGGTAGTACATGATGTGGGGGTAAAAAAGGTGATTAGAAATTAAGTTCCTTGATTAATTTTGAGCTGTTGAATGCTTGAGGACAAGCATTGGGTAAGTGTGGGGGGAGTTTGATATGTCTTAAATTTACTTATTAATTCGAGCATTAAAGTGTAGCATTTTCACCATCCATGTGCTTAATTGTCGATGTTTTTATACGTTTTCATGCTTTTTGTAGGTTGATGAAGAATTAATTAAATTGAATGAAAAATGGATGAAAAAGGCATGGAAAACATGTTTTTGAAGTTGGAAGATCGATGAAGATCGGATCAAGGGATGCGAAGATCATTTGAGGAGCCAAGGCTAGTCATGGCCGTGAGTTTTGGCACCTCACGGTCGTGACCCATTCCAGTAGCCACTCACGGCCGTGAGTCTCCTACAGAAGGGACAAATCACTAAGTCGGCAAGGGCTTATTTGGGAGACCTTTTGTGGACACTTAGGGGCAGTTTTGGCCACATTTCTACTAGGGTTTCACCACATGTAAAGGGGTATAGATACGCCCTCTTAACCATTCTTACACACTTTTTGTCATATTCATTTTATTTTTAAGAAGAGCAAGAACACATATTTTTCTTTTCTCCATTCTTGAAGAACGTAATTTTAGGGTTTGGAGGAGAAGAAGAGGAGCACTTCAAGGCTTGAGGAACTCTCTACAAATAGACATAGAGAAGCTTTCTCTACACTATATTCTCTCTCTTTCCTCCTTATTTTCATTGTTATCTACCATGATTTATGTTGTATATCATTGTCTTATTTTTATGAACATGGTCATGGTAGGCTAAACCCTTTGTTAGGGTTGAGAGATGTAGACTATGTTTGTTATATTTATGAATGGATTTGAGATATTTCATGTCATATTCTGTGTTGTGTTGGATTGATTCAATGACTTGTGTGAATGAATGTTGTTATGCATGATCAACATGATAATGTTAATGACAAGTTTAGGTGAAGGATCGAATGAAGAAACCTAAATGAGGTTGACAAGCATTGAAATTACCATACTTAAGGTAGACATACTCTATGTAGGTAAGGTGGTCGATGAAAGTCCCGAATGAACTTAATGATTTTAATTTAGTTAGGTGAGGTCGAAAGGACCCTCCTAATAAATGTAGACATAGCTTGAATGAACTCGGGAGATGCTTTAAGTGATATTAGAGAGAGAACATTCATTCCATTAAGAATCCATTCATAAGTATAACAAATGGAAGTCTCAGTCAAGTCTCAAAAACCCTAACCCGTTTCTTTTATTTCCTTAATCCACAATTTATTTTTAGCATTTGTTTTATTGCATTTGAATCTTTCAATTTAAAACCAACAATCAACCATTGAACCTTTTATTTTTATTGTCATGGATCGACCACATTAGCAAACTGTTCCCTTGGGTTCGACACCTTAGGAATACTCCGAAGGTAAAATTTATTACTACACTGATAATTGTGCACTTATGGATAGCCGGTCACTAAACTAGGGATGTAAATGAGCCAGACTGCTCGCAAGCCGCTCAACATTCGGTTCGATAAAAGCTTGTTCGTGACTCGGCTCGTTAATAAATGTATGTATGTATGTGTTATACTATGATTGCTAGCTACTCACTTTCACTTTGTTATCTAACCGAAAAATTAAGTGATTTCAAACAGAAGAAATAAACGAACTCAACCCAAGAACAAACACCACACAGTAAGGAAAATAGGATTAATCAATGGGAAGCGGCACCTACATGCTAAATCCCCCTAGACCGAACTAAGTGACAATGGTTCGTTATTTAGACAGTTAATTAGGCAATTAGACTGTGAAAATTCCTACGATATGTTATCCTCTCTTTCGAGTTGGAAAACGTCTAATGCCTAGGTTGATTAACCGGAATTTCTTCCTAATTAAAACCCTTATAGTTGCTTTATCGCTTTGTGAATTTCGCTATTAGGTTTGACCCTAATCCAGAGGATTTATGTCGACCTATCTCTAGGTTTGCATGCAAATCCTCTCAATTATGAATGATCTATCATGCACACAATCTCTCGATTGCTCATGCATGAATCAATAATGGAATCAAAAGGATAGCAACAATCAATTCAACAATTGAACAATAAAAATCATAATTGTGTCTCAATCCCATAAATAAACTGAATGAATAACAAAACTCAACAATCACATAATCAATCTGGGGTTCATAACATCTAGATGCACAAAGAATTTAGTTCATAATCGTAGAGAACAATACAACAAGAAACAAAGGAAACCTAGAGAGAGAACGGGTGATTCCTTCGATCTTGATGCGAAATGAGTTATCCTTGAGTTACCACCGTCCTCTGACCCTAACTGGGTGTATTTTGTGTCTCCAAGTTGGCTCCCCCCATTAGGTTTTTCGAAACACGCTTAAAAAGCCCAAAATAACAAATTTGGGCAAGACACGACATATGACACGACAATGCCTTACCTCTCCCAGACCGTGTCTTCAAGAAAACCACCAAATCTGCAGAAAAACCTAATACACAGACATAGGATTGATGACCGTGTCTTGACACTTCTTTCTGTGTCTTTATACAAATGGTCGTGTCTTCCTCCAAAAGATGAGAAACATGTCATTCTTGCTCCGTTCGGGCTCGTTCTTGCTCTATTTCATCAAAGCATCATCAATCAACCTGAGAAACACAATTCAAAGCATAAAAGTACCAAAAATTATGATAAACGTACAATTTATATTTAAAACAATATGGAGTCAAACACCACAACATGTATAAATATGAGTTTCTCAAACTACCCCACACTTAAGCTTTTGCTTGTTCTCAAGCAAACATAGAAGTAAGATAAGGGGAACAAATATTTTAACCAACCTCTCAATGAAAGGGAACGGTACTTCACATTATGTGCTAAAAAAATAAATTGGATGGTGGAGAATCTAGACTATGCATAAGGTACTCGTTGACTCAAATTGTTATCCTAAACCACACATAAGTCAACCTTCATAGACAAATTAAACAATTTGATTTGACACCCCTCTTACTCATTAGTTCAGTTAACATATGTGACATTCAGCGCATCGAGCAACAATTAAACTAAACTTTGCACACTTATATAGATTCAACCTTCTCAATGACTTGCATTGCTACAAACACAGTCAATAAATATCGAGTTTAAGTTTGTGATTCTTTTTGCACTTATTTCGGTTTCGACCACAAAGGATGGTTTGTTTGATGCGAAAATAACTCATTTGTGATGAGTGTTCCCAGTTACTAAGACAACCCCTTGTGGCAGTGCTTTGCATACTCATATCCAAAGACATCGGAGTAGGTGTCCAACCCTATTTACTTGTCCTAGTTTAGGTTCAAGCAAGTCAAGAGAAACCCTTTTTTTTCATTCCTTCATTTGGTAATTATGCCCAAATTCATTCAAAGTTAACCATTTCATTAAACACGAGTCATAAAGGATGAAAAACCAAAGTGAAAATTTTGATTACAAGCTATAACTAGAGTAGATTCAAGTTATGCAATTATAACCTCCCAATAACAAATGCATGCTAAAGATTCTCAACTATTCAACCTATTTGCATCATCACATAACATACATCACACAGCCATACTATCAAGAAATTGATAAAAAAAAATTATTTTAACCCCCTACCCCATACTTAAATGGTGCATTGTCCCAATGGACAAAATGAAACAAGCATTAACAATAAAAACAATGAGGTAAGAATGAAAAGAACAAGTTCTGGGAATTCCCTAAAAATGGATCGATCCTTATGATTGCTTGCTTGAATTCTATTGAAATATTGTTAGGGCCTTGCAAAAGAACACAACCAAAACACAAGTGATAGAAACAAAACAAAACACAACACAACAAAGAAAAGAAATCATGTGCCATTGAATCTAGCGTTCCATTACATAACAAAACATGAAACCGGAGTGTTTAAGTGTTAAAAATGATGAGGAAATGTAGTGGAAGCAATTGAGGGCAATGCATGAAGTTTGAAGATGAAAACGATCAAATTGGGTGCAAAAAGAGTGATACACGGCCAAAACACTCAAGACACGGTCTAGACACTTTAAGACATGGCTAGGCAATCCAGACAGTGTAACTCACTGTTTGGCTTGAAAACGTACTTCTTATGGTCTTCTAAATCGCCAACTATCTTACCTCGAGTTTGAATGGTCCGAAGTGACTCCATTGCCTCTAAAAAAACATCTTAGCACCTACAAATGCCTCAATTCACACAACCTTTGCCTTTAACTCAATCATAACACAAAAACAATATTAAAACATCAACCGACACCAGAAAGTTCAAGCACATCACGACATAAAAACTAAAACAAAAGTTCCAAAAGACCAAATAATAAATCAAATGAAATTTTCAAAGCTTGGGTTGCCTCCCAAGAAGCGCTTCTTTAACGTCATGAGCCAAACATTGGTGGGTAGGACCAATCATGGTGGCTTGTACGCATCATTGTGCAAAACATTCGCACCAATTCCACACTTTAGCAAATTGCATTGATTAACCCCTTTACTCTTTATGCACTATAAGAATTGACACATCGCTATGGATTTGGCTTGTGGTGTCGGTGACTCATGCTCCTCTTTCTATGATTTACGCCCCCGAGTCTTATGCCTCTTCTTCTTGACTCTAGGCACCGTTTCTTGAGCCTTTTATGCATCAATTGAGTTCTCATTATTAGGTACTTGCATTACGTCAGACAAAACAACATCAATAGAGTGACGTTTAGAATGGTGTTTAACCTTGGAGTCTCTAATTTCAACATGCTTGACACCGACTCTAAGAGTTAACACCCGATCATGCACATCTACAATGGACCTAGAAACATCTAAGAATGGTCGTCCTAGGATCAAAAGAGTTTCCAAATTACAGATCAATTCAAGGATTATAAAATCAACTGGAACGTCAAATCTCCTACCCGAACCAAAACATTCTCTATAATTCCTCTAGGATGCACAACAGATCTATCGGTTAATTGCACAGGCACCCTAGTCGGTGTGGGTTCTCCTAAGTCCAGCTTACTAAACAAATCATATGACATCACATTGACACTAGCACCTAGGTCAGCTAATGCATCATCAATGTCTAAACTACCAATAGTAAGAGGGATAAAGAAACTCCCTGGGTCTTTTAGCTTCATTGGTAGCTTAGGTGATGTTTGACTGTGCTTGACCTTCTCTTCCTTCTTTTTAGCCTCAAATAAAAGGTTCTTGTTTCTTGGGTTTGGAGGTGGCTTCCTAGTATCACATGAGGTAGCTTTCACTTGTTCCCTCCTGAAGAGTGTTGCAGGATAAGAAATTTGAGGCTTGTATTCACGAAGCATCCTTTTCGGCTCTTCCTTGTGCTTCTCACGTGCTTCACTACTCTTCAAAGCCCTTTCTTCTATAGTGATTTGACCACCCCCACTGAAAAAAATAGCATGAACATGCTCCCTAGGATTTGTTTCAGTGTTGCTCGATAGAGAGCCCGATTGCCTTTGTGATAGGAGCTTAGCTATTTAACCAATTTGGTTCTCCATGTTGTGGAGAGAAGCCTCTTGGTTCCAGATTTAAGTCCCCCTGATTTGATAAGATTATCTCGATTTGTGTAAATCTCTTTTTAGAGGCCTCCACATACTTAGTCATTATCTCCTCAATATTAAGCTTTGCTGGATGTTGTGGTTGCTGAAATCTCGGTGGAGAGTTGTGTTGCTGCCCTTGACCACCCCACAAAAAGTTGTGATGGTTACTCCATCTTGGGTTGTAAGTATTACTGTAGGGGTTGCTTTGAGGCCTATTTGTATCACCCAAATAATTCACCGTTTCCTTATAATCTTGGATTCCCTGGCCTTCAATCGTTTCTCCACACACAACCTGAGCTGCTTGTTGTGCCACAAAAATTCCATCAATCTTCTTGCTTAATTTGCTGGCTTAGAACATGTTGTGTGCCTAAATAATTGTTCATAGCCATCTCTTCTATCAAATCCTAAGCAGCCTTGGGTGTCTCGTTATTCAATGTACCTCCAGCTATAACATCAATCATCTATCTAGTACTGTGATTCAAACCATTATAAAAATTCTGAATCTGTAGCCATGTCGTTAACTCAGCGTTGCAGTCTTGGTAGGTGGAAAGTATTTCAACAAAAACTTTTCTTCCATATGATTCCAAGTAGTAATCAAACCCCTTGACAAATAATTAAGCCACTGCTTTGCTCTAGCTCTGAGTGAGAAAGGAAAAAGTCTCAGCCTTATTGCATCATTAGTGGCCCCATTTATCTTAAATGTGTTACATATCTCTAGAAAGTTGGCCAAATGAGCATTTGGGTCCTCATCCTATAGCCCATCAATCTGTGAATACATTTTTATTCTTATGTTTTTAGTTGTTTTTTTAGCTCAAACAGTTGGCATATATAGTAAAATTGTGATTTTTAACAATTTCGAATAATTAATGTGAATGAAATTTACACAATCTTTCAAATCCTAAGCTACCTTTGTCAACCTACCCTATACTAGATTGATCTAATAGACTAAACATATCAGATCCGGTAATTAATAATGGTTTAGAATATTCACAAGCAATTAACAACTTCATCCACATCTCTAAGATCTGCTAATACATAACCTAATTGACTATCCAAGCATTTACACTTTTCTCCTTTTAAATATAACTCCTCATATATGTGTCAATCAAGTCAATTTTGGTTGCTTGTGAGAGACTAGTTAATTAATGCCAGCTGAAGTACATAACTAATACTTGGATTAACCACATTTGTTCATGAAAGCTAATTTGGTTTATTAGGAGACTATATATTCACATCGCAAATAGTAACTGAATGATCTGATCGAGACACATATTGGCAAAAAATGACAATTGTATGAATGATATTTGATGAATAATGGAAATGTGGACTTTTAAGCTGTATATATATAATACCTTCAGTTGAC
>CAODLS010655498.1:0-20768 GCA_948243855.1 Flueggea neowawraea | reverse complement strand
TTCCTCTCACCATTATAGCATGCTTCAAGAAGTTGTTGATAGCAGGTAATATCTCATTCTTTTAAGATCATGTATCTTATTGGCTTTCTTGGTTGATGTGTTTATCTATCTGCAGTTCAGTGGAAAATTTGTTGGTTAGAAGTTTCAGAAAGAGTTTTAATGGATTTGCCGCGAAGCTGACCGATCTTGAGGCACAGAAGTTTCTTGGTAATGCTTAAAAAATTGTTAAAAAGATATTCTTTCACTCTCCTTTTGATTGTACATAGAGATTATATCACGTAGTCATTGCAATTGTAATATGCAGGCATGAAGGAAGTAGCCTCTGTATTTCCTAGCAGAATCCTCCATCTTCAAACAACAAGACCTTGGAGCTTCATGGGATTCGATGAGACTGCTGAACGAAGTCCTCAAGCTGAGAGTGATGTTATAATTGGAGTTCTTGATACTGGAATTTGGCCTGAATCAGCAAGTTTTAGTGATGAAGGTTTTGGTCCTCCTTCAGAGAAATGGAAAGAATCTTGTAATGGCGGTCAAAACTTCACCTGCAACAAGTAAGAATGTTTCTCGCAATAATACTTCTTGCATGTAAAAGCTTAAACATGATGTGGTTTTATTCGGACATTATGGTTTTCATAAAATCTTAATGGATTTCTGACATCAAAATAATTGGAGCTCGATACTACACCCCGTATATTAAGGATGATTCCGCCAGAGATAATATCGGTCATGGAAGTCATACTGCCTCAACTGCAGCCGGGAATAATGTAAATGATGCTAGTTTTTATGGACTCGCGCAAGGCACTGCAAGAGGAGGAGTTCTCTCTGCCAGAATTGCTGTATATAAAGTTTGTGATGACTGGGGATGCAGTGAGGATGCCATCTTAGCCGCATTTGATGATGCTATCAGTGACAGAGTTGACATTATAACGATTTCATTAGGTTCAAGCAGTGAACTTAAGCTTTTTGATGATTCAGTCTCCATTGGTTCTTTTCATGCGATGGAGAAAGGAATACTTACCTCTCAGTCTGCAGGCAAAAGTGGGCCTTCTCTTCAATCAGTCTCAAGTGTAGCTCCATGGTTGCTCACTGTTGCAGCAAGTAGCATAGTTCGTCAGATCATTGACAGAGTTATTTTGGGTGTTGGGAAGATCCTAATGGTGTGTTTGTTTTGAGTTTTCTGCATTTCTTTATAACAAATGTGCTAATTCTTATATATCAATCCACCAAGTACGTTTTCTCAATGTCAGTCGAGTTTCATAAACACGATTTGACTACTATTGACTAAGATTAGATCATTGGAAACTAGAAATACAATAGTTCTCATGCTTTAAATGTTGTCAGAAATTTATACTAAAATTTTTGTATTTATATGTTTTCTTCTAATTTCTGGATGTGTAAATACAGGGCACTTCTGTTAATTCTTTTGTCGAAAATGGAACGACATTTTCTCTGCTATATGGAAGTGACGCATCAAGTAATTGTTCGGGTCCTGATGCCAGGTAATTGACACTATCAATGCCATTTCTCTCTATATTCTTTGTGAAATAAAATAAATAAATGTATCTGATCATACTTCAAATTGTTGTGTGACAGGTATTGCTAACGAGGGTGTCTCAGCAGTAGCTCAGTGAAAGGAAAGATTGTGTTATGTGATAGATTTGGGGGAAATGTAGAGGCCTTCAGGGCTGCTGCTTAAGGGTCAATCCTGCGGTCAGATTTATTTAATGTTGTCTCTTTTATAGTTCCATTGCCTGCCTTGGCTATAAACCCTGACGACTATGGTGCAGTCAAGTCATACTTAAAAGCAGTGAAGTATGGATCTTCACTAGTAACCATTTCTGAAACTAAATCCTGGTGCTTTTATTTCATTGATTGATCCTTTTTTTTTTCAATCTTACAGAAATCCTGCTGTGAGGATATTGAAAAGCGATGTCATTAAGGATAATGCTGCACCTAAAGTTGCTTCCTTCTCTTCGCGAGGTCCAAATGGCGCTGCACCAGATATCCTGAAGGTAAATTTTCTGGGGCATTTCCACTTGTTTCTGTAACATGTTGTCATTGTATAATGTTCAAAAAAAACTGCAGCCTGATGTTACTGCGCCCGGGGTGGATATTTTAGCTGCATATTCACCCATTGCTACACCGTCAGACAGCCCTGAAGATAATAGGCAAGTAAAGTTCAATTTTTAACCTGGAACATCCATGTCTTGCCCCCATGTCGCCGCTGTTGCAGCTTACATTAAATCGTTCCATCCTGATTGGTCGCCTTCAGCCATCAAATCTGCTATTATGACTACTAGTAAAATGATTATTGTCATTTATACTTGTTTGCATGATGAAGAGATTGATTTTTATTTATTTAAACCAACTTTGGCAATTTTGTAAATCAATCTGTTTGATCATTGTAGCTTTTGCTATGAATGCTACCATAAACCCAGATAGGGAATTTGCTTATGGATCCGGGCACTTAAATCCTGTGAAAGCTGTTCATACTGGACTGGTGTATGAAGCAACTAAAGCAGACTACATTGAACTGATCTGCAACCTTGGCTATGATGCGAAGATGTTTTCAGGAGATAACACTAGTTGTCCTTCAGGTTCGGAGAAGTTATCACCGAAAGATTTTAAATATCCTTCTAAGGCGGTCAGGGTTCCACCAAACAAGCCATTCAAAAGTGGGTTTCATAGAACAGTCACAAATGTTGGCCTACCAAATTCCATTTACAAAACCAAAATCTCTGCAGATTCAAAACTGAACATCACAGTGGTGCCTGAAGCCCTATCCTTCAAGGCTTTAAACGAGACGAAATCGTTCCACGTGACAGTTAACGGTGGAAGTATGCAGGCTTACACAATGGTTTATGCATCACTTGAATGGTCTGATGGCACTTATAGTGTTAGGAGTCCCGTTGTTTTGCATTCAGAATGACCTTACATGGTAGTGTCAAAGAGCATCACATGTCATGCTTGAAATAATGTATTTTGCATTCCTGATAAATAACTGTCTTGAAACAACATTATATCATACTTGAAATAACAGTACAATTGTTTTGAACACATTTAATCTCCATTAGAGTTGCCTAATATGTTTGCAGAATTATTTAATGATGATTGTATGAATTTAATCACTTGTCGTACCGGAAATTATCATGATTTGACATTAGTCCTATGCTTTTGTCACTAATTAGTGAAATTATTTTTGTTATAGTAACTTGAATATTAGGAAAAAAAAATCTGTCAGTAACTTTGCCTTTTCTGTATCTGCTCAATTTGGAAAGAACACTAAATCATGGTTCCTGCATTATAGTTTTAATGAAAATCTGTAATTAGGATGATGCATTAACTATGAATAGTAATAAGTCTTCATGATTCCTGCCTAAATGTTGGGTTTAGTAACAAAATTAACATTTACTCATTTGCTTTAAACACTATCAGAACATTCATTCACTCGTTCCATGAATTGTCGGATAAGCTGTGCTGTCATAAACAATTAATCAATTTTAGAATTCTTTTTCCATATTTTTGATACTGAATTTGATTCCATTAGAGGTAAATTCTTCATGATAATTGACTGTGACACACTACATTCATATTCAACCTCTTGAATTATATAACTCCATCAATAGTACTCGTTCTTTTATCACAAACAATGGCAAAGTTTCAAGCTCTGTTGTTTTCTTTATTTTCATTTTTTTCACTGTTACAACCGGAATTATGGTCAGAGCCGTTGAAGAAGATCGCTCGGTAAGCACAATCTTTACTGTGTTCTTAGTTTCAATAATGCTTACATTCCTGTTGTTCCACCCTCAGGAGCTGGTGACGACAAGAGGCGTGTTAATTATAATTTACTATCAGGAACTTCAATGGCGTGCCCTCACGTTGCTGATGTAGCAGCTTTTGTCAAAACTTTTCATCCACATTGGTCACCTTCAGCCATAAAATCTGCTATTATGACAACTGGTAATCTTGAAACCAAATTTTTTTCCACAACGTTTGTTAATCTTTGATTCGGATATAGTGTTAAATTTGAACGAAATTTTCTTGTAACTGCAGCATGGCCTATGAATGCTACGACGAATATAGACGGTGAATTTGCCTATGGATCCGGGTACATAAATCCGTCAAGGGCTGTTCATCCTGGACTGGTATATGAAGCTTCTAAAGATGACAATATTAAAATGCTTTGCGGCATTGGCTATGACAGCGAAAAAGTGGGAAAGTTAGCAGGACATAACAGTAGTTGTCCTGAATCAGCTTCAAAAGCATTGCCAAAGGATTTAAACTATCCTTCAATGACAGTTAAAGTTTTTCCAAGCAAGCCCTTTACGGTTCAGTTTCATAGAACAGTTGCAAATGTTGGGACAACAAACTCTACGTATACAGCAAAAGTCATTCCAAATCCAAAGCTAAACATCAAAGTGGTTCCTGAAGTTCTCTCCTTCAGGTCCTTGTATGAGAATAGGTCTTTTGACGTAACCGTTACCGGTGGAAGTCTACCTGAATATGGAGCAATGGTGTCAACATCATTGGTGTGGTCTGATGGAAAGCATAGTGTTAGAAGTCCAATCATTGTGCACACAATATATGTCTAGTTTCCTATAAACTTCATCTATGCTTGGAAAATATCAGGGTTTAATTTGTTCAATAATGTAGTTGTCTGTTTTGCTGTATTAACAAATAGCCAATTCAATCTGTTTCATTTTCAGAGAAAACTTTATCATTCATTTAAATATGAACAGAATTTCTTTTTCATGGTGCATGCTAAAACACTTGAAGGTCTCAGTAATGTTGTTTATATATAGTTCAAGCAATAGAACCTCAAAAACCATACAAATGAGCTTATAGTTATTGATACTGGAGTCGTCTTCAACACCAGAGTTTGATTTCCTGTGGAAGGAATAAAATGATAAAAAGAACCTCAAAAACCATGAAGCCTTGGAAAGCTTTTCGGTTTGGAGGGTTGTTCATTTTGAAGCAGAGTCTCCTGTCAAGTATCTGGAGAAAAAAAAAACTATCTTTAGAGAGGATGAAATCTTAATCCTGAATCATCGAAAAGGGGGAAATTTAATCTCCAGAATCATTTCTGTGAATGTGGTAATATCTGAAAAATCCACACTATACTTTTTAGGTAGATAAATAGCACCAGTGCATCCTATCCATCAGTACAAATGAGTTCTGTTTCCTAATTCTTGTGATTTCCTTTCTTTTCTATTTCTGTCATTCTTTTCCTGGAAAGCAAACAGATTTTATTTCTTATTTGCACTGATAACGACTGTGCAGCTCAATTACATTTTGGGAAGTTTCATAAGGTAGCAATGAATGAAATATTGCAGTGTAGACTACAAAGAGGACTGTTAAATGCAGCATCTACCATGATACTATCAGTGGCAGGATTTCATTTTGTTTCAGTTCCAGGAGTATGAATCTAGTTTCCACGTAATCTGCTAAAATGGTGCTATAGCTTCGGCAATTAATACTTACTAAAACTACTACAAGGTGCAGTGCTTTTGTGATAATATTGCTGCAATGCTTTCAATGTATTGTCAATAAATTGGAAAGGAAATCGTAAAGGTGAGCTGGTTTAATGTAAAGAAGTTGATTTCTTTCTTCCTTGCTGTCTCGGTATATAAAAGGTTCGCCATTTTTTCTTTTCATAATTGATAGATTAAAATGTCCAAGTGTGGATTCCTTCTGTTCTCTTTCAACTTGTTCATTTTCCTCTTCATTGTGACTAGTTCAGCAGAAGCTCACAATGAAGACAGAGAGGCAAGTATCAGTTTCATCAGTTTTCACATTCTTCTTCTCCATCAAGAAATTATGTGCAACTTGCTTTAACCAAAATGATAGCATGAGACACTGCAAATAGAACATTTCTAGTCATTCATCATGCAGGGTAGTCTTGGAGTACTGTGACTGAAAATACATTTTGGTTTTTGTGTAGGTGCACATTGTGTATATGGGATCTCTTCCTCAAGGAGAATATTCACTATCCAGTCTATCCTCTAATCACATCAGTATGCTTCAACAAGTTATGGAGAAAAGGTAAAGTTTCAACTTTCCGTCTCTCGCTATTTCTTCCGTAGGTATCATGTTCTGATAACTTCTGTTTCATCTTTCTTTATACAGAGTTGCATCAGACTATTTGATGAAAAGTTACAGAAGGAGTTTCAATGGATTTTCTGCTAACCTTACCGTTACAGAGAGACAGAAGTTGGCAAGTGAGTCTATCAAGATTAATTTTTACCTTTTGAATCTGAAGAAGTACTAATCTGCATGACTTTTTTTGACACGATGATATGCAGGAATGAAAGAAGTAGTCTCTGTCTTTCCTAGCACTAATCTCAAACTTCAAACAACTAGATCTTGGGATTTCATGGGTTTCTCTGAAACAGCTGATAGAAAACCAACAGAAGAGAGTGATATAATAGTTGGTGTCATTGACGCTGGAATTTGGCCTGAGTCACCAAGTTTCGATGACAAAGGCTTTCGCGATCCTCCAAAGAAATGGAAGGGTGCTTGTGAAGGAGGGAAAGATTTCAAATGCAACAGGAAGAATACTTACTTACAATTTGGAATTTTACAAATATCATAATTGCTCATCAGGTTTAGTTTTAAGAATATTTGAAGTTCCCAAAATTTGATACAGAATGTACAATGTTGCAGAAAGATCATTGGAGCTCGATATTACAACATACTAGCCTGGTACCATGTCTGCAAGGGATGAAGTTGGTCATGGTTCCCATACTGCTTCTATAGTAGCAGGCAATAATGTGAAGGGTGCTAGTTTCTACGGACTTGCACAGGGTATGGAAAGAGGAGGAGTTCCCTCAGCGAGGATTGCTGTCTATAAAGCTTGTCATCCGGAAGCAGGATGCAATTCTGCAGATGTCCTGGCCGCTTTTGATGATGCTATTGCTGATGGAGTTGACATTATAACAATTTCGATTGGAACAAACACTGCCACAGGCTTGGACAGCGATGTCATTTCTATTGGTTCTTTCCATGCCTTGGAAAAGGGAATATTGACTGTGCAATCTGCAGGAAATTCAGGTTGTGGTGGACTATTGTTGAGCATAGCGCCATGGATACTTACTGTAGGAGCAAGCAGCACTGATCGGAATTTTATAGATAAAGTTCGTCTTGGTAATGGAACAACACTAGTTGTAAGTATCATAAACTTCTGCACCTGTGTGTACTATGTACATGTTCATTTGATGATAAGTTCAGCTTTGCATAACTAATTCTTCTTGACTTTCCATGAAAAGGGTAAGTCAGTTAATTCTTTCGCGTTGAATGGTACGTTGTTTCCTCTGTTGTACGGAAAAGATGTTTCAAGCCAATGTCCTGAACCCTTGCCCGAGTAGGTTCAATTTACCTGAACTTTTGAAAATTCATTGATGCTATTAATTGAAAAAACAATGGCATAAAGAAGTTCCATTTTCTGCTGCTTTACAGGTTCTGCAGCGAAGGTTGCGTGGACAACAACTTGGTGAAGGGAAAGATTGTATTGTGTAACACATTCGATGGAGTTGCTGAGGCTTACAAAGTCGGTGCACTTGGGGCGGTTGTGCTTAACGGTGATTTGGTAGAAGATGTATCATTTGTTGTCCCATTACCTGCATCAGCGCTAAACGCCAACGACCACTATTTGGTGCAGCAATACCTGAATTCAACGAAGTCCGAATTTCGTTAAACAAGCGTTTCCCGGATAATATAGTCCTTTTATTTCATATGTCACATTTTGCATCTTATTTTGCAGGAATCCTCACGTGAACATATTAAAAAGTGAAACTATCAAAGATTCATCAGCTCCTAAAGTTGCTTTATTCTCTTCATGCGGGCCAAATGACGTGATCCCTGAGATTATGAAGGTACATTACATACATGATCTTATAGCTCACGTTGCTGCTTCTGTCAGAGTCGTCTCCTGATTAAAACTCCCAAAATCTGATGCAGCCACACATTACGGCTCCAGGAATAGACATCTTGGCTGCATATTCACCTATTGCTTCACCATCAACTGGCCCTCTAGACAATAGAAAAGTTAAATACAGCATTTTGTCTGGTACCTCCATGGCTTGCCCCCATGCTGCTGGTTTAGCAGCTTACATTAAAACATTTCACCCCGACTGGTCTCCTTCAGCTATCAAATCTGCTATTATGACAACTGGTAATTAGTTCCTTGAATCAAAGTAAACATTACAATTCAATTTTTATTCTCAGCTGTCAATGTCATTATGGTTTATGTTTCTATACCACTGAACTTCGTTCTGCATTTTAGCCATGCCTATGAATTTCACTGCAAATCCACTAGGAGAGTTTGGCTATGGATCAGGACATATCAATCCCACAAAAGCTCTTCATCCAGGACTTGTATACGACGCGGATAAGGAGGACTTCATCAGATTGCTTTGCTCCACAGGAATTGATCAGAATGCACTTCAACACATTGCAGGAGATAATAGCACATGTCTTGGAGAAGGGTCTGAAAAACTTCTGGCATTGAATTTCAACTACCCTGCAATTACATTTCCTGTGTCTCCAATGGCAGCGTTCAGCATGAAGATTCCCAGGACAGTCACAAATGTTGGCAAGGCCAACTCAACTTACAAAGCGAAAATAAAGCCAAGTCCATTTCTTAACATAACAGTGCAGCCTGGAATTCTCAACTTCAAGACATTGCATGAGAAGAAATCTTTTGTAGTGACTGTGGTGGGACAAGGAATAGGATTTTTGGATGCAAAATTCACATCTGCATCATTAGAGTGGTCTGATGGAGTTCATGTTGTCAGAAGTCCAATTACTGTGTTTCCCCTCAATACTAATGATGTCTGATTGATAACCACTACTTGATGTGAACTGAATTTGTTCTATCAAACATCTATTGTATTTTAAGAATCATAATGTCTAATTAAAGCTCCTTTCATTTTCAATATTTTATTTTCTTCATCCATTTTCAGTATCTTGTTGCATTTACAGCATTTTTGGTTGTGCAAATTAGAAAATTTCATCAGATCTACTTGCAATTTGCAAGGACTACATAGTTGAGACTTTTTTTCTCTTTACATTGGTTTGTGCATTGAAGATGACTCCAGTATCACTAGGCTACAAGCCTATTGGTAATATATGTTAAGACTTTACATAAGAATTTATTGATTTCTAATTATTAAGGTAACAGTAGGATTGGAATCCTCACCTATTTTATGAACAGACAAGGCTTTTATTGAGGTGAAGTATTGTAATTAGCCTGCATTGAATTGAAACCAACATGACCATTCTTTAAACCAATTAGCGTTCTTTGGAATCCTCCATGGCTTGCATTGAAATTAAATATTGTATAATATGTAAGACTTTACAAAGACATGATAAACTCTACCAGCTGGTTCAGTGAAACATGAGAAGAACCTCCAATCTTTAAACCAAGCTCAGCCTCCTCCTTCAACTTCGTTGCTCTCAGTCTCATTTCTTCCCCTTCTTTATCCACCATGACCCTTCTCACAGCTCTCTCCACTTCTTCTCTATCCAAGAATTCACTCTCAAATTCCAACCCAACTTTCCATACCTCACTCAGACATCTTGCATTCAATTTTTGGTCCCAAAACAAGGCCTACGTATCGTAGCAACCCCTTCACTCACACTCTCCAAACTTGAGTTCCAACCACAATGACTCCGAAACCCACCAACTGAATTATGTGTCAAAACTTGCTTTTGGGGTGCCCATTTCACAATACAACCCCTTTCTCCTATCCTTTCTATGAATCCATCTGGAAAAAAAACTCCTCTTTACTTGATGAATCATTGTTTGAGCCTGTCCTTACAACCCACAAAAAATGGTTGCTTGCTTTTCTCAAGTCCATAGGCCATTTCTGTCAGTTCTTTCTTGTCCATGAATGCTATGCTTCCTAAACTTGTGTAAATAACTGTGTTTGGATTTTGCTTGTCAAGCCATGTTATGCACTTGCTTTCTTCTTCTGATAAATTTGTAGATGAGGTTGCAGCAGCTTTATGCACGGGGCCTATTGCAAAGATTGGAATTTGATACTGCCTTTTGAGTTGTGATAATGGTGATGGTTCTAGGCAGTTTATGGTGTTCAATACAATGGCTGAGGCGGATCTTGTATTGCACGCCTCAGCAAGTAGTTGCATTAATGCATCTATGTTATCAAGAGAAACTGGTAGATCGCTGAACCTAAGAGGGTGAAGCCCCGGAACCATGTCTGTTGATTTAGAATCTGCATCCAAACATGGCACACATGTCATAAAAGTATACAATAACATGCTATAAGGAACTTCATTTGCTGAAACTTTCAGTTGTGGTTAAATGTGCGCTTCAAAGCCAACACATGAAGATGAGTCCGAGGCACGCTTTTAACAACAAGATGAAACAGAATTTTGTCTCTCTCTCGTGATTTTCATATCTTGTTATAATTTGATGAGATATTTCGTTAGTTGTACATACCTTGCAGGGGAAAGCAGCCTTCTTTTCGCAGATTCAATGAAGCATGGATTGTCAGTAAATTCGCAGCACTGCCAGTACTGAATGTGATGCTTGGAAGCTTGAGATTACTTGCCACAGATTCTGCAAAGTACATGTATTCATCATAGATAATGCAGGGACGCTTACCTTGAAAACCATCTTTCTTAATCATCTGACTCAGTTTTCCCTGCAAAGGGGCTTCACAGGATTCATTTAGGCTTGAAAAAAAAGTTATAAAATTCTCAGAGGAGACACTACTACCCGTAAAGCTGTGTGATATCGGCAGGAAGGTGAAATTTGGGTAGTTGGATTGAACTGAAGAATTGAATCCAGTCTGAACAACTGTGATGGAAAAGCCCCGAGAGTAAGGATGGATCCCAGATCAAACATCGGATTGATGTGGCCTTGGAACGGAGAAGGTACCAACACCAATTTGCGATGTCCGAGTCTGGTGTTCTCCATCTGTATCTATTATTCAATGCAACTGTAATGGAAATGTTGGTTTGGAAAATCACTTTCTTGATGATTATAAATTTATATGCAGGCATTAGCTGAAATCAATGGTGAGTCATTTGACTCATTTCAGAGAAGTATTAAGCGTAAAATAACAAGATTCATAACTGTTAGATTTGTGGATCCCTCCCTACGTGAAGAAAACCCAAAAAAAGTTCATTATGTGTTAGGCCCATTACGATTTACTCACATGTTTTCAACAGCTATATTGGGTGTGTCATATATACAGCCACAAGATACACAAAAAGAGAAAATTTTCTGTGAGAGATCCTAGCACGTATAGCCTTTTCTAATCGACGGTTGAAACTCCATTCATGGTGATCGTTCTGATTTTTGGTGGGTTTGTTCATCTTTGTGTGTTCATTAATTTGAATGGTTGGAGATCGAATTTTAACGGCTGGTTTGTGAGTTATAGTGTCGAAAACAAAAGTTGTCTGGACTGGTAATCAGCACGGGTTTGATCTAACTCTATACTTGAAAGACGTATGGAACTCTATTTTAAACACTGGAGATCAATTTTTGAGGTAAAGTAGGTAGTCGTTTATAGGCAGAACCGACGCTTCAATTTATTCTCTTTATACTCTTGTTGTTCTCTTTTATTAGTTAGAATTGTGATTGTATTTATGGTTCTCTAACGCACTTATTGGCATAATAGAGTTTTTTATTTAACTGGAGAAAAGTCCTCTGCTTTTTATCTTTCATGTTGAAAGAATTTTTTACTTTAAAAATTGTCATATTTTTCTTTGTATTTGTTATATTTTTCTTTGTATAATTGTTAAAATTAATTTGTGTTTAGACTGTCTATATTTACTTATTTTGTTCAATCAAGTGAGAAAGAAATCACTGAAATTAGTATTGACATTATTGTGTTGCCACTTTCCCAACACTAACATAATATTTTAAAACCGTATCCCACTCAGAATGGCCCTTATTGTACAATATCAAACTAAGACTTTTGCAGTGTTTAATCAGAGACATCATTTAGAAGAGAATTCAACAAATCACACTAGCTAAGAGCCTAAGACATGATTAAGTACAAATGTTAATATTACAGAACCTGGTTTCTGTTTCTCAAACAAACCCTTTATAGCGTATGTTGTAGTGTTTTTTTTTTTTGCAAAAGTGTATATTGTAGCTTATTACAGCATTCTTACAAAATCCAGATCAAACAAAAGAGCATAACAGTAAATTACATGTGTTTTAGCCGGAGATTTCAATAGCCTTGACATCAGGTTTCTTCACTTTCACCTTCGGTACTGTCACAGTAAGAACACCATTCTCCATGGAAGCCTTAACCTGCTCCATCTTCGCGTCCTCCGGCAGCCTGAACCTCCTCAAGAACTTCCCGCTGCTACGTTCTACGCGGTGCCAAGTATCATTCTTGTCTTCCTTCTCCACATTCCTCTCTCCGCTAATTTGCAACACTCTATCATCCTCAATCTCCACCTTCACTTCTTCTTTCTTCAGCCCTGGAAGGTCGGCCTTGAACACGTGGCCTTCGGGGGTCTCCTTCTAGTCAATGAGGGTGTTAACAAAAGAATATCGGGACATGAGAGAAGAAGAGGAAGGGAATGGGAAATCCCTGAAGGGATCCCATGCGTCGAGAGACCAGAGTGGGTCGAAGATGCTGTCTCGTCGGTTGCAGAAAAAGTTCGGAATTAACGCCATTGTCGTCGGAAGATGTGATCTGAGAGTGGTAATTGATGAGATACTTTCCAATTGATCAGATATTTGGATGCATAGGATTGGGGACAGGAAGGGTATTTAAAGGAAGTAGAGGAGTATTCTAGTATTTTCTGGATAACGGTTTTCTGAAAAGTGCGGGAGCGAAATATCCGGCAGTTTCTTGAACAAACGAGCTGGTCTGGGATGCTCTAGACTTTGTTACCTCAAAAATTAGGGAAAATCAGTATTTTATCAGTGTGTTATAGTCGAATTTATAATTATGTTATTGTATTTTAAATTTTTTTTATTGTATCTGTTTTTAAATTTCGTTAACTAAAATTTAATCGAAATTAATAGAATAATATTTATTAAATTACTCTTTTTTATCTTGTTAATTTTGGTTGAATTTTAACTGACAGAATTTAATAGTAGAGATGTAATATGAGTTTTTTTTTAAAATACAGTTGCGTCATCACAAATTCAATTATAACACAAAAACGAAATATTAATGTTTCCCAAAAATTATAATGAGAGGGAGGTAGGCTCATCAATGAGTTCGTTTTATAATGATAATAAAAAAATCATATGGAATTAAGACATCAAAAAATTTTAGTGATTATATAAACGGGCGAAACTTAAACAATATTAATTTAACATATAAGTAAGTTAACAATTTAGAATAAAAGTTTGTGAACCGCATAAATATGATTGGTAATATATCTGTGAATAAATCTCGTGAATATTATATAGTCAACTTAAAAATTTATTTATTAAAAAGTGTTAGTTTGCTTATCACTTAAGCATGCTGTAAAAGATTGTATGATAAATCTAAATTTAAATTAAACTCATAAGTCATTATGAACCGAATTTGAATGAAACCTGAATGAGTTTTTTATTATTTTAGCTTGAATTTGCTAAATTTAAGTGAATCAAATTTTAATGTAATTTAAACTTAGTGAATTTTAAGCTTTAAACTCAATTTTTCTTTATCAAGCGGAGCATCACAAGCTTGCTTGTGCCGATTAAACTTGTACTAGGCAAGGTGTGTTTTTAATATTATATATTTTATGTAGTCAATTCATTAAAATAAATGTTGTAAATATATTAAAATAATTTATTTTTAACAAAGCTAGACCAATAGGAATGTAAATATAGCCATATTAAAATAAATGTAAATGCAACCAACACATTGAGGGGATATTTGGTTCAAAAAGACATTAAAATCGGAATTGAAATGAGAATCGATTATATATGAAATCGGAATAACAGGAATCGAAATCAAATTGAATATTGTTGTAACTATTTGGTTTAATACGAAATCGAAATTTGACTCCTAATACTTATTTGTTTGGTTTTGTTGCTAGAATTAGAATCAATGATATATATATATACTAGGTGTAAATTTTTTTAACTTACACCAAATCTTCACTATTTATGCTTTTACATCTAATGGTTATGTAATTTATTTTTTTAAATTTAATCAGAACCATTAAATCCAAAAGTAATAGATGGTGAGAATCAAAAGTAAATTTTAAAAAATTACTCTTGGAGTAAATTGAACCCTTATATATATATATATATATTAAATTTAATTAATAATAATTATATAAAAATTAATTATATTAAATTAATAATAATTATATATAAATAAATATTCTATAATAATTATATAATAAAAATTAACTATATATTAATTATTATTATTAATTATATAAAAATTATAAAATAAAAAATTAATATTAATTATATTAAAAAATTAATTAAATTAAATTATTTGTTAATAATTATTTTTAAAAATAGCTCATTTTAATTTTTATAAATGTCAAAAATGAAAGAAAATAAAAAATATACACTCTTAAAATTATTTATAAAATAATAATAATTCAATTAATAAAAAAATCCTATTAATTAGATTACAAAATTAAAAAATAATCTCATTTTTTAACATAATAAAAATGTAAATAAAATTTTAATAAATTAAACACAAATAATGAGAATTAAATTTCAATTCTCATTCTCTATTCCTATCCAAAATATGTACGACCCCTAATGAACAAACCCATCAAACACTCATCATTAGTTTTAAAGCCTCACATACTTTTGTCAGATTTCAAACGGCTTACTGATTTGGCGTCTAGGTTGAGACATGATGAAAGGCCAAGAGGACGACTTTGGAGAGGGAAAGAAAAAGTTGAATTGCTAAAATGTTAAAGTAATTCATTTAACGTTCTAGCTAAATTTCACGGAGCGGCAATTCGCCAATTATCGCTTATGATCTCTTGCCTCCGTTCCTCTATTTGACCTTCTTTTTTCAGGATTTTTTTTTTTGTTTCATTGGCTTACTTAACATGTAAGTTCGTCCCAATTGAAATGCTTTTTTCCAGGTGTTCCCGATATTTTGATTTGAAACTCAAGAATACAATTGTGTTTTTTGGTAGATTTGTGGATTGCAAACGTACCAAAAAATTATAGTGTTCTTAAACTAAAATTAAAAGTGATTGAATGAAAAACACACTCGAAAAATCAAACATCTTAATCAAACGATTTAAAATGATCAAATGACATAAATCATTCGTTATGAGTCTCTTGCGTTTTTAACAATAATAACAAGAACACAATGATGAAATGAGAAATTGAGAGCTTTATTGAAATTAAAAGTTGAGTATAAGAACTTGAGAAGAAAATAAAGAACAAAAAGGAGCTAAAGTTGAAGAACAAAAATGAATAAAAAGATAAATTAACTCATTGAGGTGTTGTATTGTTGTTGGAGAGGTTGGGCGGTCCTTTGCAAGTGTAATGTGCTCTTATTTATAATGTTTTGCTTGCTTGACTATCAAGAATTCTCATTTATGTTCCACCAAATAATCTTTTGAATGCCAAAAATTTTCTTTGGTCTCAGATGTGATATTTATGTTTCTGTCATTCTCCCAAGGAAACATTATGCGTGATTTGGTTTGGTCTCCAAAACAATTATTACAATTTTGTCACCACCTCAAGAAATTGTTTCTGTGTGATTTGGCTTGTTTCCCAAGAAGGTAATAACGATTTTGCCACCCCCTCAAGACTTTTCTTTACATCATTTGTTTCCAATTTTGCTGCAACTTCTTTTGCAATCTATTTCCCTTATTGATCTTAATTTTATCACCTCCATAATTTGCTCTCAATGTTTCCTTTTGCATGATTTTATTCCTTTTGCAATAATTGCAAAATTATGGCAGAAACAATTTCCCCCCGCGTGTTTATGGTTTGAAAAAACCATGAACACAGGTAAAGTTTAATTTCCTATCATTTTCTTGGGATTAAACTGATGTCCTCGAAAAATTTGAAGGTTTCACTACAAAAATGGAGTGTCCCTTGTAATGTTCTTTTGTAGCACTTTGTTATTCACTTGAATTAAAAATTGCACCTTGAGAAACATGAGAGAGATGCTCTTGAATAAGAAATGATACTTTCATATTAAGCTCTCTGTAATTTTTTTTTCTCCAATTTGTAACCACTGCAGCTCTAGAAAAACATTTTATGGTGGCCACTGAAACAAAAGCCTACCAATTTTAAAGATACTTCTGCTCAGTTTGTCACAAAACCACTCACTCTATACCCATGTCGAACCGGAACCAACCAAGCTTCCAAGCCAAACACCACTCTCTCTTTATGCCAACCCAATTTCTTTGAATCAAACCAACCAGTACTTCAAACCAAACCAACCAAACCAGTCAAACCAACCCAAACAAAAACCTAAGCAAGCTCATCTGACCAAACCAAACATTTAGCAAAACCAGGCCATTTCTTCTCTTTCTTCAGTTTCAAAACATAGAAAATGGGAATCAGAACTCACACATTCTATCTTCCTTTGTCGTCGACGCCAATAACCACCAAGCCCAGCCTCTAGAGTTCGTCTCGCCGGAGTCCAGCATCGCATCGGCCAAGATCTCGTCACTTCTCGCCTTTTCTACTGGAGTTTCAAGAAAAGAATTGCGTCGCCTACGCTAGCTAAGGGAAACCGCGCACCGCCGTGTTTCTAGCCAGAGGAGGAGACCGTCGGCACTACCCACGCCGACTGGAAGAAGTCGTGCGCCGTCCACCAGCCACTTGCTTTGCCCAGGCCTCGCCACCGTCTCGCTGTAAGAATCACATCACCTGCCACGTTTCCATGCCGTCGCGCCTCATGCCGGCTAGAGGATTTGTTCTTCGCGAGTACTCTCAGTCCTCCTTTGAATTCTTTGTCATTTTTTTATCCAATCCAATCAAATTTAATTGCTTGACACTGCTACATTAAGGCCAGAAGCATGCATTCGACCCTGATTGTGAATTTATCAGTATCACAGTAAACAATTTTGCTAGGGACTGTTGTTGATTTGTCTGTTGTTGACTGACTTGCTTCTTGCTGAATTTGGAACCAAATGAATAGGCCAAAAATAAGAGGAAATGCTGCCGAATTTTTCAGAAATGTGTTATTTACTCTCCTGTCAAAAAATTCAAAGCTCACAGAAGAAATCTCGTGAAGTCCCTCACAAGAAAAAAATTCTTGAGCTCAATCTCTACATTATTTCCAATCTCTGATTTTGTTTTCCTTTGATAATCTTAGTGGTCACAAGGCCTACTTAGAAAAATTCATGGTCCTTGACTTGAGTTTTTGTTGTTTTGCAGCTGCAAAGTGATGGTGGAACCAACAAATTTGTATTTCCCCTGCTGATTTCACAGTTTGTCACTAAAGGATTGGGAGCCCTTTAACAGCCAACACCCAAGGCTTGAAGAACTCTAAAGATGAAGAGAAAGACTCCTTATAGAGGCATCAATTCTTGAAGATTTTTTTTTTTTATAGTGTATGAGAACTTTAATTTTTTAACTTTTAGGCTTTTGTCTCCTGTAAACTGGGTGTTAGATGAAATTTGTACTGTATGACAATGTTCCTTTAGAAATAAATAAGAAATGGCCTGAGGCCAATTTCCAATTACTTTCCTCTTGTCTCTTTCCTTTCTTTTTCTCTGGTGTGGCGTGGAAAAATGGCTAAGGAACAACTCCGTAGGTTAATGATCTTTGAACTTAAATGTTTCCACTTTGCGGCACAAGTTGCCTGCAATACTGTAGATTTCAACAGTGGCACATTTTGTTAACTCTCACCTCTCTTCACCAAATTGCAGTGGCTATAAAACCTATTGCATTCATTCTCTCTCTTTTTTTTTGTATTTTCATTTTTTTCTTTTATTCTCTCAGTATTTATTCAATTTTTTTCTTCATGAGTTGCTACCATTTTTCAAAACAAGGGGGTAGCACCCTTTTTCTAACAATATGTTAGCATGGATCTATAACAAGTGGTGTTTCAAACGACCTTAAATTTGACCAGCTTTCATGGTGAGTAAAATTGCTCTCCATCAATAGATCATCTCATGTGAAAGGAAAAAATGGAATCCGTTCTTCCTAGATGACCCATGTTTTTTAGCATCCTGCAAACACAAGACATAAAACTCAAACAAGATAAATTTTAACAAATGAAATAAAAGAAAACCTTACCTTATCCTAAGGTTCTTTAAAGAAAATCCTCTCCAATTTTTGTGGAGATCGAAAATTAAGCTCCTTTAGAGGACACCCTCCTGAAAGATATTCCTATGCTGACTGTTCTCTTGGGATGTGTCCCTTGTTAGGGATTGTTCTCTTAGAAGTGGTTCCTTTAGGGACGATTCCTCTATAGACGGTGTCCCTATTGAAGTTTGTTCCCTTAGGGACATATCCTCTAAAAACAACTCTTTTGGAGACGAATCTGCTAGATGTTGTTCCTCTAGGGACAAATCCTTTAGAGGCTACCCCTCGAGGGTTTTGGTGGTGTCCCCTATGGAATTCTTATTGATTCCTTCTTTTGCCTCCACCTTTATAGGAGATTCCAAGTCTTTTGCACCATGCGTTTTTTTTCTAGGGGAGGCACATATTTTGCTTCCTTCGCCAAGCATTTCACGCACTTAATGAGCTCACAAAAAAGTCCCCTCAATTCTAGAAAATTTTCCCCCAATTCTAGAAAAATTTTCTCTCAATTCTAGAAAACTTTCTTCCCTTTTCCGATAACTTTCTTCCACTATCCTAACATTCTCTTCAAAAAACTTTCGTATTTCTTTTTCATAGCCTAAGCTTATAGATTGGTGGCTTCCCACATGATTTTCATGGTACTCTTCATGGATATTTTGGCCTACCATCTCTTCAGACCAACCATAGTTTTGGTGGTCATCGTAATAATATGCTTAGGGGGCTTGAGGATAATACGTCTCTTGCTCACATTGTCTATGTTGCCCCGAGCCCATAGTCGTATTCGAAGCTTTGCAAGGCGGGGTAACCCTCCTGCACATAGTCGTAATAATAATAGGGATATAGATTCATTTCTTCATTAGCTTGCCTCACCCTTGCTGTTGCAAGATCCTATTCTTCCAACTGGTAATAGGAGCCAGACTGGCAATTTTCGTAGTCATCTTGATTGTAGAACGACATCAAAACATCATTGTGCCCGTCCCACAGAGCGTGCCATTTGATTGTTCCCCATATTTTGATTTGAAACTCGGGAATATAATGGTGCCCTTTGGTGGATTTGTGGATTGCAAGCGTGCCAAGTAATTATAGTGTTCCTAAACTGAAAATTAAAAGTGATTGAATGAAAAACGCACTCGAAAGATCAAACCTCTTAATCAAACGATTTGGAATGATCAAATGACATATATCATTCACTATGGTTCTCTTGCGTCTTTAATAATAATAGCAAGAACACAATGATAAAATGAGAAATTGAGAGATTTATTGAAATCAAAGGTTGAGTACAAGAACTTGAGAAGAAAATAAAAAATAAAAAAGAGCTAAAGTTAAAGAACAAAAATGAATAAAAAGATAAATTAATCCATTGAGGTGTTGCGTTGTCGTTGGAGAGGTTGAGCAGTCCTTTGTCAGTGTAATATGCTCATATTTATAATATTTTACATGCTTGACTAACAAAAATTCTCATTTATGTTCCACCAAATAATCCCTTAAATACTAAAAATTTCCTTTGGTCCCCAAAATAATATTTATGTTTCTGTCACTCCCCTAAGAAAACATTCTAGGTAATTTGGTTTAGCCCCAAAACAATTATTACAATTTTACCGCCCCCTCAAAAAATAATTCCCATGTAATTTGACTTATTCCCTAAGCGGTAATTACAATTTTACCACCCCTCAAAACTTTCCTTTACTACATTTATTTCCAATTTTGTTACAACTTTTTCTACAATTTATTTTCCTTTTTAATCTTAATTTTATCACCTCTATAATTTACTCCTAATATTTTCTTTTTACATGATTTTATTTCTTTTACAATAATTATAAAATTATGGCGGAAACACCAGTTTATCTAAATGTGGGAAAGAAACTAACATTAATCAAACACAACTATTGGAAAGAAATTCTAACAAAAACTACACTAAATAAGAAATGGTTAAGTACAAATGTGAATATTACTAAACCTCATTTCTATTTCTTACTTCACTACAAACTCTTTGCAGCACACATATATTGTGGTTTATTTCAACATTTTTCACATCTTACAAGGACCAGATCACACAAAAAAGAAGGTAGTCTCGCACGTAACTTAACCAGAGATTTCAATAGCCTTGACATCAGGTTTCTTCACTTCCACCTTCGGCACTGTCACACTAAGAACACCATTCTCCATGGAAGCCTTAACCTGATCCATCTTCGCGTTCTCCAGAAGCCTGAACCTTCTCAGGAACTTCCTGCTGCAACGTTCTACGCGATGCCAAGTATCATTCTTGTCTTCCTTCTCCACATCCCTCTCCCCGCTAGTTTGCAACACTCTATCATCCTCAATCTCCACCTTCACTTCCTCTTTCTTCAGCCCCTGGTAGGTCGCCCTTGAACACGTGGGCTTCGGGGGTCTCTAGGAACGGAGCCAGAAAATCGGCGACGTGGGGGCGAACAAAAATGAAAATATTACTGCATATTTTCTGAGTTTCTTCCTTTGAAAAACTCCCATACAGTAGAAACATGGCTAAATATGTTATGACACGAGAGAATTTGATCCCATTATTGCATATTTGCTTGCCATTTTCCCCACAATTTTGACATCACAATTTCTTTGACTC
>CAODLS010655477.1:0-11162 GCA_948243855.1 Flueggea neowawraea | reverse complement strand
TTAGATTTCAGAAAATACACCCACACCTTTCTAGAGAAGTCATCAATAAAAGTAACATAGTACATGCATCCACTATGAGATTCCAATGGAGAAGGACCCCATAAATCAGAGTGAATGTATTCAAGGACTCCCTTAGTAGTGTGACTTCCCATACTGAATTTCACTTTGAGTTGTTTACCCATAACACAAGTCTCACAGAACTTCAGTTTATTAGTCTCAACACCTCCTAAGAGCCATTTCTTACTCAAAATAGATAGCCCTCCTCTCACTCATGTGCCCCAATCTTCGATGCCACAATTTTGTACTATTATCCTTCTTCCCTATAGAATCAATACTCGTGGAGCTTGACACCGCGCCGTTCCCAACACTAAATTTCCCATCAATGTGTAAATCCCATGCTGCAATATGCCTTTCATCACCACAAGAGCTCCTTTTGACACCCTAAGAACTCCACCACACCCAGAGAATGTGTACCCATTTTTATCCAGTGTACCCACAGAGATCAAATTTTTCCGCAGTCTAGGGACATACCAAGCATTCAATGTCCTAACCATTCCATTATACATTCTAATCTGCACCGAATCACTACCTTTGACGCTCAGCTCCCCATCATCTCCCAGCTTTACACTATCATTCAACTATTTAAGAGTAATGAACAACTCTCGTGAATAAGCCATGTGATACGAAGCACCAGTATCTAAGATCCAAGTTTCTGCAGAACCAACTGTACTGACAGTAAGAATATCTCCTTCTTCTCCCTCATCAGAACTCTCCTGTTTTTCAGAGTCTTTCTAAGCTACTATAACTTGCGCATTCCCATTCGACCCCTGGACAATTCCCTTTTTCTTTGTGGACAGTTCTTTCTAAAGTTCTCCTTCTCTTTACAATGAAAGCATCTCAATGCAGACCTCGATTTTGAAAGCGACTTACTATGTCCTCCACCATTTCGTTCTACGCTCTTGCCCCTACTCACAGTTAACCCATTCTCCACAATACCATCTCCAGAATCATAAACTAACTTCTTCAATTCTTTTGACTGTAGAGCATCCTTAACATCATTAATCGGATATTATCCCTACCATACGTCATAGTATCTACAAAATTCTTATAAAAGTTAGGCAAAGTACACAACAAAATCATAGCTTGATCATCTTCCTCATCTTTAACACTAACTCCATTCAAGTCTAAAATAATTATGTTAAAGTTATCAAGTAATTTTTTACCTGCATACCTTGTGACATCTTCAAGGTGTGCAGTCGCCTTTTCTGATAAAGCCTGTTGGTCATAGACTTTTTCTGGTATTTGCTTTCTAGTTTTCCCCACAAGCCAGTTGTTGTAGCTTCGTCTGTTACCTCCCTCAGGAGTTCATCCGCCAAACTCAATAGAATCGCACTATGTGTCCTAGACACAATCTACTCCTTCTGCACAACTGTCAATTCTGTAGGTAATTTATCCTCTCCTCCTATTGCTGTTGCACACTTCTGTTGAACCAAAAATGCCTTCATTTTTAGTTTCCACATGGTGAAATCATTCGACCCATTGAATTTCTCAATATCAAATTTCTGTGAAGACACCTTCTTTCTGCAGAACGAACCCAAAGTTTATGACTAAACTTTTGTGGCTCTGATACTACTTATTATACAATCAAGCAATAGAAACGGGGAATTGATAAAGAGAACAATCACACACAACACACAAAATTTACCTGATTCGGTCAATTGACCTACGTCTACGGGTAGAGAGAGCGAGCGATAGCTTTATTCATTATGAAAGTCGGCAAAGGCTTACAAGAGTTTTCCTAAGCCACCTATTTATATGTTTACAATGTTTAATAGGCAAAATAAATCATCCCAAGCCCTAATTTCTGTCCAACACCCATCAGGAAATAAGACAAGAACAAGATGTGTCAAATACGGACGGAATCAATGAATACACGGACAAAAACCTGTTTCTGTGGGAAATCGCCAAGTACACGGGCTGGGACACAGCCGTGTATCAGGCGCTGCCACACACGGTCTGGGATACGGCCGTGTGACAGGTCGTGTCCCCAGCGAAACATCTTCTCTTTCGGATAGTGAATTACACGGTCACACCCTGTTTCCGTGGACGTCCAAAGTCGACCCAAAACACCTCCAATCTTCATCAATTCCACTCCAACTTGGTTTGCCCATCCAAAACATCAAATGACTTTATAAAACTCTAAAGAAAATTCAATTCAATTCAACAGAATGAGTGCAAACATTTGTTTGAGATTGGATGAATTGATAATTAGTGGCGAAATGCAGAGGTTTTCTTCTTGGTTTCTGATAAATTGTTTTAAAAGGCTTGTTAGATTTATATTTTGAAATTGGATCATGTTGAAATTTTTAATGCTTTCTTGTTTTCATAACTGAAACATTACGCATAGTCATGTTTAATGGAAGCAAAAAAAAAAAATCTGAAAAGAAACATTGTTTATTAATCTTTTCCTTGCTTCTTTGAATTTAATGGAGGTTGTTGGTTAATTTTAGTCGAGCTAATCTTTTATCTTTTTGTGCAATTGAAATGAATTGCGTTGTGATTTGTATGCTTACTGAAATGAAGCCTATCAAGTACTTATCTAACTACCTTATGCTATGGAACAACCCTGTTTAAGCTTATCATTGTTTTTGATTGGAAGTAAATTTTTCTTTCATTGTTATTCTTTGAAGTCTTGTCAATCTCTTTCTGAAATGAACGATTAAATAAACATAAGTATAGGTGGATGTGATCTAATGTTGTTTGCGTTGCTTAACAACAGATCTCAATTTCTCAATTTCTGATGAGATCTTGGATTCTGCAGTTGTTTAAAACTTTATTTACTTGGATCAGATAATACAACTGATCAAAATTGTTCTGTGCTACTTGCAATTGGTGCATTATATTTTGTCCCTGATTGTTTATTCATTATTGTATCTTGAAGAAAATTTCTTAAGCTGCAATTACATTGTCATACCCTGCTTTAAAGGATGAAATTGTTCACTCTCCAAAATCAAAGGAAGTCATGCTATCTCCTTTAATGGATCATCCAGACAAAAAGCTTGAAACAGATATGCTACCCCTGCCTCAGATTGCCTCTGCATCGACACCTTCCTCAGACAAAACGAACATTGCTCAATGCTCTTTGAATGAAGAATTGTTCGGTGTCAAGCCTGGAAATCTTTTGCCTTCCATGCAAAAATCGTCTGAAGGAGTTCATTCTCCAGTATTATGTTCTCCTCCGACTGTTGATTCTCTTCCACCTGGGATGCATAAACCTTGCTATGGTTGGCTTAGCAGTGATGATGAGGAAGAGCCAGACCCTTTGTCTCTAGTACCAGCTACTAAGTTACTGACCCAGTACTCTGTTGCTCAATTTTGTTCCCTGCCCGGAAGTTCAAGTTCAGCAGGTTTTAAATGATTCCTGCTATGTTAATATGATCAGTTCAGATATTCATAGTTATCAGAAAACCTGTTTATACAGACTCTAGACTTGTATAGGAATTATGATTAACCGCTTGAATACTGTTGATTTTGAGTGGTTTTCGCAGTCATACGTTAACTCAGTCTCCAACTCTAACGACACCAATTGACATGTAGTCAGAGAAGTGATTTTGTCATTGCACATTAGAGAATTCAATCTTAATCAATAATTCTTCTCTGTCTATCAGATTTCCCCGAAGAGACAATCTCTTAATCAATATTTGATTGTGAAGCTCATTCAGTTGTGTATATATATTTTTTTGTCAAATCACAATCTGTCTAGACTTCAGGTTTGTTATAACCGTTTGAAATTGCCATTTATTTCAATTCGCCTTGTCAATCATGGAAAAGGAATTTCTGCATGCAAATACTTCTAAACATATAAAATTATGCCTAAATCAAACTACTAAGGTTTCGAAATAATAAAATTTCAATCGGTTGTAAGATGGAATAACAAGGCATCCCGATGAATTGTTTTGTTGAACGACAAATAATCCAAATAAACGACTGCTATCAAAATTCTTGGTCCAGATTGGGATAAATGTCTCAAATATAATAGTCATCATCATTACTATATTCATTAGTAGTAAGGAGCCGTTTGGTATCCAGCTGGTTTTTGTGATGCAGGTTCTGAAGGGCTGAAGGATATCGTAATTGCGACGGCCTGCGATTTCCCTTGTCAGTGGCTTGTCGTTCTTGCGTTTGGATTGTAGTCCGCCATGTTGCGTTGCTTGCTCCGATTTTGCTCGCACGCCAAACAGTGGTGACTTGTTTATTTTAGAGTTGTTCTACTAGCTGATTGTACGGTTTAGGATGTTTGTCTAAGCATGTTTAGTTTTAGTTTTGAGCTCCCAGTTTCGAAGTTCATCTAACCTCCACGTACAAATTCTCTTTCTCAATGCACTTCCCCATAAAAGGAAAAAAAGGCCGTTAGGTATGGTTAAAATATAGGAACGGGATTGGAGTTGTTTGGTTTGTTGTTTTAAGGTATGGAATGAGAACCATATTACCCCCTTAACAGTCATTTCCACCTCCTCCCCTATCAATCAAAGTAGATTCCCACATACAGTGTAAATGAGTCAAGAGTTTCGGTTCGAATTCCATACATAAATCAATTAAAACTTGAACAATTTTTGAAATTCGATATATAAACAATTTAAACTAAAAATAATATAAAACTTGACTCAAAAACTTGCAAATAGATTTGTAACAAGATTCGATAGAAAATTCATGAATAAACTTGATAATAGATTTATAAACATTACTCTAATTAAATATGGAGAGAATTGATAGACAAAATAAAATATGAACAAATTGAGTTTGAATTTGACTCGAGTTCATAAAATTTAAAACGAGCTAAACTTAAATTATAGCTCATGCTCAAACTCAAATCATTTCCTGATCCAAAATCACTCCCTAGAGTGGTATTTTTCATGAAGTCCAATCTCATGGCGTGACGCCGAAAAGCGTTTGTGAACAGCTAAAAGTGACGAGAGTGGTGAATACTGAAGCTATGTGAAATAGTGATTTTTCCTTTTTCTTTTATTATTTATTATATTTCTACATTTATTATTAAGATCACCTCTAATTAAAAATTTTATTTTTATATAATTTTTTATAAAAATATAATATTTACAGTAAAAATATTTTCGAATTATATTTATATTTGTAATTTTAAAAAGAAATATTTTTTAATATTTTTTTAAATAATATTTTTATTATTATTTTTTCACAAATTAAATAAAAATTTAATTTTTTTATAATTATTTGTTAAATAAAATTAATCATGTAGTTTAAAAAAATAAAATTAAAATTAAAACAAAAAATTAAAAAAAAAACAATTTTTTTCATTGCTAGCGTGACACTGTAGAAAAAACAGAAAAATGAAATTGGGTTGGACAGGTGATTTTTTATCTATTTTTACGTTATAAACAGTTCATTGTGTTGTGTTGGAGTTGCTCTAAAAAGTTTGTTTGGGATACCCCAACAAGTGGTATTCCAAAGAACGAAAGAATGCTTGTTTGGCCCAATCAGTATTTTCCAGCTGCAGTTGCAATTTAAACCAAAGCAATTGTGAGATGTTCGTATGCGAATTTACCTTAAACACTTATGTGAACATTCTCGCCATTCTTCCATTTGACAAACAAAAATCAATTGCGCATTTGGAATTTCACTTGCTACCACAAGAACAAAAAAATTTACATCATTATTAATTTTTATTATTTTAAAATATAAAATATATAAAATATTACTAAATATATAAAATATTATTGTACCAAACGAACTCTACAAGTAAGCATATCCTATATGCCTATCAATATGTTATAATACCCAGCTATGCATATGAATGAGGGATTTTATTTTACTGAGGTGCTACAGTGACTATGCTAATGTACGGATTCAAGTTTGCTGTCAGTGTAGTTATAATTCTGAAACATTTCGTAGTGGGGAGGTAATACCTGCATGATAATTCCCAACAAGGATATGCTACTACTGATCGTTCTCGATTTTTTTTTTCCAGTCAAAAAAAAAAGAATGAGGGAGCTCGGCCTATGGCCTTGAAGAGACCAGAAAAAATGATTCAGTACTATTATCACTCTTTTTTTCCCCAGTTTGCCAATTGATTATCATCAGTCTGTTTTGATATTTAAAGCAAGAATTATGATTATCATTTTGTGATAAATTATAAGATCTGAAATTCCTGAGTATTTTAAAGAAATATTATTTTGCAATTTCTTTTGATAAGTTTTATTTCACAAAATTGTTAGCAATTCCCGTCTTAATAAAGTCCAACTGAAACATAAATCTTTAGCAATCAAAAGTAAAAAAAGAAAAAGAATTCTATTTTGATTCCATACTGAACCAAATAAGAGTTTGAATCATAGGTTGAACCAAACTTCAAAATCGAATCTTTTTTATTTTGTTTTGATTTCAATTTCGAAGTTTGAGTCAAACAGTTAAAAATGGCTGATTCGTGCAATTTATTTCTCACTAAACTACAATCCATTTTGTGTACTAATTCAACTAGATTGAATCAGTGAATGAAGAGCACCTTAGCATTGCCAATCAACTAATCCGATTACTGAGTATGTTTTACTTTCATTATCATCTGTAGGTGACATTTGGTGAATAAAATGCTCCCTTGATGCAATGAGTTTGATATGTGCTTTTTTTTCACCCCATGTCTTCTGGCCGACTCTGCATAGTCAATACATAAATTAGCTTAAGGTATAATATTTTTCTTTTATTAATAATAAAAAATTAATCAATTTTAAATTATGTTAGAAATAATATAGATATTCATAAAGTTTAATCATTAAGACAAAAAAAGCAAACTACAATTATAATCGATAGTTTTTATATGTCATCTTTGTCTGACATACGTATTAAGTATACTATGCTATTTTTTAAATAATTTCCCCACTATATAAGTTGAATCAATTAATTTTGTCTCTCTAACAGACTAAGCGTGGAAATATTGGTCTGGAACTGATCAGTGGATAAAGGCTTGGTGAAGCAATCTGCAACTTGATGTATGCTGCAAACAGGAGCTATGCCACCTTCCTAAAGTTTCTCTCTAACAATATGACAGTCCATATCGATATGTTTTGTTCTTCCCTGAAAAACTGGGTTTTGTGCAATATAGATAGCCGATTGATTATCGCAAAACACAGTTGCTGGCAAAGAGTGAGGTTGCTTCAAGTCTCTGAGCAAATACAGTAGCCACTGAACTTCACAACAGGTTGAAACTAATGCTTTATATTATGCTTCTGAGGAAGAAAGAGAGACAGTACTTTGTTTCTTAGCTTTCCATGATATACAGAGACTTGCCAAGAAAAATACAAAATCTGTTATAGACCTTCTCGTATCCTTGCACGTACCCCAATTTGCGTCAAAATACGCCTGCAATTTACATTCTGAAGTGACTGCAAAATATAATCCTTGACCAAGTAAACCTTTTTTTATCACAATACTCGATGTGCTGCTATAAGATGATTTTCTGTGGGAGCATCTAAGAACTGAGCGAGACAACTGTTGAACAGAAAAGGCAATGTCAGGTCGAGTCGTGGTCGGATACAACAGCTTGCCAACAAGTCTTCTGTAAGAGCTAGAATCTGTCTATACAGTTCCCTCCTTAACAAGCCTTCAGTCCTGATTCATAGGAGAAAGGACGGGTTTTGATTCCAGAAAACCAGTCTCTTTCAACAAATCCAATGTGAACTTCTTCTGACAAATGTGAAGTCCTTTCTTAGATCTAGCAACTCTAACCCCAAAAAATACTTCAACTCACCAACGTCCTTGATTTTGGACAATTCATGAAAATAAGATTTGATACCAGAAACCAAGTGCATATCATTGCTGACTACAATCACACCGTCGACATAGACAAGTAATGCAATGAATGAGTTTTCAGTATGTTTGACAAATAAAGAGTGATCAGATGGTGCTGAATGAAAACCCCAAACAATCAAGGCAGAGGAAAGCTTCGCATAACATTGACGACTCGCCTGTTTCAACCCATATATATGTAAGAAAGTGCCGATGATGAGAAGAAGTGAAAACTGACATAGGCCCCCATATATCTACGAGTATCAGTTCAAAAACTCGACTAGTAATAGAAGAACTAAGTGGAAAAGTAAGTCTCTTTTGCTTGGCATAATGGCAGTAATCACAAGGTACTGAATGATTATCAGTGACAGAAGGATCAAAAGCTGCAATGTCCTTTAACCTCTTGCCCCAAACGTGAATGCCATAGATTGATAGTCTTCAAAGTAGAAACAGAATGAACTGCAACTGTGGGATGTGAAGAGACCAGATAATACAAGCTATCCAAGCCACATGATCAGTCGCTCTGCTATCCAAGATCCAATCAGTTAATGTACCTTCACTATTTGATAAAAGGGAGAGAGGCAGTGTGTGAATGAATCTGAAGTGAAGAAGAATCACGTGGAGTAGAGCTGGAAACTTGATAAGACTGAACTGGAGTTAACGCACCTACGGAGGCATGTGAACCTGAAATGTCTTGTTGATGAAAGTGAACTGGCGTAGCCAAAAACCCGCCGAGACATGTAAATTGGAAGTTGTTTGCCGATATGGCTGAGCAAGCAAAGCATGTTGATAAGGATTGTGTTGAAAACCCTGTTGATATAAGCTTAGATTCACAGAATTAGCAAAATCTGGTGTAGAAGAATAAAGAGTGTTCTGAGGTACAATTGACTGAGATGCTCCAGACAAAGACTGCATTGGTGTTTCAATTAAGTTTGTCTTGAAGGGTCCTTATTTGGCCAATAGGGAAACCATGTTTCCTATAGCATTTAGAGCATCCTGTCTGAGATGATGACAATGATACACTGGTGTCAACTTCAACTTGGTTAGAAACTGGAACATGAAGCATGTAGAACATCTCTTTGGAGGCAACTAACTCTCCGTAGTTGTCCTCTGTACATCATTTATCCTTTCTTTCGTTCCAATTTCACTTGCTAACGCCATTGGCTCAGTTTGGAGCATTCCATTTTGCAGAAACAGTGTAGCTTTGTTGGCCATGAAAATGGTAGAAATGTTGTTTGTTAATTTGACTCTCAGTTTTTTGCATTTCAAGTGAACATTGTGAATAATGTATTCCACAAACCTGGAAGTCAAATTATGGTCAAAACCGGGTAATATTCTTCCAAGTGAGAAAAAGATGTCCGGTATGGCTACTGAATTTCCACGTGTCGGGTTTCTATTGGTAGGACGAGAGGAAATATCATTTAGGCGGGTTCTTAAGCGACGAATTGAAAAAAACAAAAAACATAGAACGGATAATTTTTGTTGTAGTTGTCTCCATATCTATCTCGAAAGAAAAAAAATCTCCAGATAAGAGTCTCAATCCCAAAACCGCCAATCTGTAATTCTCTCCGATAATCGATGGAGCTAGGGTTTTATTAATTATATTGTTTCTCCCTCTTCTCTACTATGAAGATGAGTGTTTCCGCTACTTTCTGCAGCAATCTTTCCCCATTATTATCGTTGCCGCAGTGCGGCAGCTCTCGCTCTTTATTGGCTCCGTCTGTGATTTCTCAGCTGAAACGGTGTCGCAGAAGAGATTTAAAGTTGCACTACGTTTCTAGGTACATGTATTGGCTTTTCTGGATTGTTGATGTGTGTTTGGTTACTAGTAGACAGTAGTTAATGCTTATTTCTATGGCGGTTTATTTAGGTTTTCCGATAAGAGAAGGATTGTTTGTCGGGTTACAGAAACGCAGACTGAACCGGATAGCAACAATGATAAGGCAATCCTACCTTGTTTTGTTGCCTTTTGCCTTGTTTGGATTACTTATGTGCATAGCTTAGTTTCATGTTTGGGAATGTGTATAGGAAAAAGAAGAGGATCAAAGTGGAGAGGTGTCTTCAAGTTCGATCTCAGATTCGGCAGCACCCACGGATGTCCAGTCTGATTCTCAGCCTACAGTTGTCAATCAAATAAACAATAATGGTGGCGAGACTAAGGCCGAAGATGCCTCCTTGACCACGGTACATGTTCTTGTTTGCTGTGAGAATACATTTGGGAAAAGAATGCTTCATTTGCTTTGTTACTTAATATGTCGCATTATAGATGTGGAATGCAAAAGAATTGGAGTTTTTTGGATTCTGGTTGTCGCATTCGATGTTTACAAACATTTTCTTTTAAATTGTATTAGTCTTCTTATCTGTTAAAGTTTCATTTTCGTTTTAGGAATTCTTTTATTGTTTCGTGTAAATATCCTCCACTTGAGGGTGCTGATGATGTGATTTCCTTTTTGACCCTCATGGCATTGTGCATTATTTGGAACAGGACGCTGATGTAGTAGAAGTTGCTAGCGGATCCCCTCTGCCAGGTGTGAAGGTGATCATTATAAGTACTGTAAAATATGCTCCACGAAAGGATGCATCTTCTCTCGTTGTCTCTTTCTTATAAATTTGTGAATTTCCTAACAGCCGCAACAGCTGGACGAGTCTTTGAGGATTCCAAAGGGGACAGTCGACATTCTTAAGGACCAAGTTTTTGGTTTTGATACGTTTTTCGTGACAAGCCAAGAACCATATGAGGTGAGGCAATTGCATTTATAATTTTGCCCATTCTCATCATCTTTTGCCCATGAACACTTGTTTTTTAAGGCTAAACGAATTCAGTTGCTTCTATTTTGACAAAAGGTCTCATTCATGTTGATCTTTGAAATTATATTTTACCTTCTTTGAACGAGTTTAACTTCTTTCTGGAAGTTGAGTCTGCTTTTAAAAGGGAGTAAGACCTAAAATGTCAATGAAATATAAACAAGAGATGACGTTGGATCACTTTAACGTCCATCAGATCATTCTTTTTGTTGCTCTATAGTTAATTTTCCAGATTTTTGGTTCTGCATTGTGTAGGGTGGAGTCTTATTCAAAGGAAATTTGCGAGGGCAGGCTGCTAAAAGCTATGAAAAGATAACAAACCGAATGCAGGTATGCATGGATTCTCCAATTAGTTTTTATATTTCCCATGAAGTTTCACGACAACTATTATACAAATTTCCTTACATTTTATATACAGAATAAATTTGGGGATCAATATAAGCTTTTCCTTCTAGTTAATCCAGAGGATGATAAACCAGTGGCTGTTGTAGTTCCAAAAAAGACCCTACAACAAGAGACAGCAGGTACTTAATTGGCTGTTTCTTTCT
>CAODLS010655433.1:0-13861 GCA_948243855.1 Flueggea neowawraea | reverse complement strand
GCTTTGTAGGTGGGTCCTTTCGGCCACATCTAGTCAAACTATGTCTATTAAGTCCTTTGAGAAATTTTATCGAATACCTCACATGCATAGAATATGTCTATCTTAAATCATGCAAGTTTAATGCTTGTGGACCTCATAGAGCCTTCATCTATCGATCCATCAACTAAGTTTATCAAAACTATCATCAAGGTGATTAAAATCAATAATAGTCAATTAAAACAAGCCATTAAATCAAATTCAAGGGCATTCATTCAAATAGAGAACATAAAACACAATACCCATAAATCGAACTTCAAATATTGAACATAAAACACAAAATCCATTCATAGATATAACAAATTTTATCAAAAATTACAACTCAACATCCAAACTAAAATCCTAGACTACCATGGTTTAAAGAAAATAAAAATAAAAACTAACTTGAAAATGAAAACCACAACACCAAAAATAAATTGAGAAATGGAAAACAAAAGGTGAGGGGGTTTCCTTTTTAAGACCATAAGCCTCTTCAATGAACCCCCCTTCTTCCTCTTCTATGATCCTCTGTCTCTCTCTCTTTTAAGCTTTGAGGGTGAGTATGGTTGTCCAATGTCTCCCAAAATGGTGTAAAAAATGTGTATTTATATCCCTCTTGGTCCCCTATAAACCCTGGAAAAGTCCTTCCAAAAATGCCCTTGGGATGTGCTTTGATCCCGCAAGTTTGGCTTTTGACAAATGGGTGTCACGACCATGACATATTTCTGCCCATGAGAGGTCCCAAGCCATTTTGTATCACGGTCATAAGGGAGGACGTGACATGGTCACAAACATCATATAAATTTCCACTCATGAAAGAATAATTTAAAGGATAAAAATACATATCTCGTTGCTTGATTCAATATGCAATTATAGCATAAATCAAGCTCCCCAACACTTAGTTGTTTGCTTGTCTCAAGCAAACCCAATCCAATCTTTAGGTTAGAATACAATTAAAATTAAAGAGGCATGATAATTCTTATAATATGCAAGTATGTAAGTAAAATGATTAAGAGAGAAAAGACAATGCCATTAATCATTTATAAAAAAATCAAACCTTAGCATTAAGAGGTTGCAACTTTGAGAGTCTATCTATCAAATCTCCTAATCCATTGGCATCTATAAGGCTCATTTCCCCTATTGCTAAGTTTGAAAAAAATTTCCTTTGTTTTGGAGCAAATTGGTCTCAGTCATTCATCATTCAATTATAACTGCTTTCTTTCACATTTTATTTTTTGCATTATCCATTTGATTACTTTCCTCTTATTTTTGGGAGCTACAAACACAGTCAGTGAATTAAGGTTCCTATGTAAAAACACTTGTTAATGATTCCTCAGGCGTACTAACCTTTTCCACCAAAAGGTTGGGGCCCCATGCGCTTCTCCTTGTTTAGGTTCACCCTCATAGATAAAAGTTTTACAATTTCACACCTTTCAAATTAAGCTCTTTTCATGCAATTAGAAGCCAAGCCTATTACCAAATTTGTCAAACAAATTTCAAGCATTAAAGCACATTAGATCAAAAAAAACTTAGCAACAAGTTTGAAAGCATCTTTTATGCCTCCACATATAGACAAAAGTAGTTGATAAAGAAACTCTTAATCTTGCAACCTAAAAGTTCCAAAGTACAAAACCCAAATTTCCTTAAATAGTGATAAACGTCATTTACAAATGTTTGTGTGGTTGAATTCATATTGATTTAAATACAAATCAAGCGTTTGTCATAAGTTGTGGTACTTTTATACTTTACATTGTGTTTTTCAAGTCAATTGATGATGTTTTGGTGGAATCAAAAGAAATCAAGTTAACTTGGAGCTTAAACGATGATATTTGAGGTTTTTGGGAGGAGCCACGGTCACCATACATCATTCCACAGTCGTGGCTCATCAGTTGGTGGTTTGTGTGCATTGTTTGCCATGGAAATTGAAGACACAAATGCAAGAGACCAAGACACGGATATGTTCGTGTCTGTGTGTGAGCCCAGAGTCCAAATCAATCAAGACACGAATAGGTTAAGGGAGACACAAATAGAAGCCGTTAAGACACGGACACAAGGTCGTGTCTATGTAATTCATTGCTGAAGAAAATTACAAGACACGGATGGAAAAAATCTTCGACGACCATGGATTGCTTCTGTGTCTTTCCAAGAATTGGTGTTTCAGATTATTTAAGTGTGGAACAAAAACCTAGAAGGGATGTAATATCCCGTACTTTCCAATTAAGATCCCTATAGTCTTCGAATAGGACATGGAGGACTTTTGGGAATACCAATGGATGGTGTATGATGTTTAGGATAAAATCATGTTAGGTTGGATGTTGTTAAGTGTTAGAAAGGATCCGGGGCGAGTTCGGTAACAAGAGAAGTCAAGAAAAGGGAAACCACGCGTTTAACGTCCACAATTATAGGGGTAATGCACGTTATGATAGTCTAACGCACGTAAGAATTATGCTAACGTATGTTAGACCCTATTTTTGCAGCATATGTGTTTTCAACGATTGACGTACATGTGCTGGGTTTCCATGATGATTCACGTACATGATATGAACAGTGACGTACGTGAGGTCGGGCCTGGTGTGTCCAGAATTGATTTTTGAGCCCCGATAATGTACATGAGATGTCCATACGTACGTAAGGGTACCCTAACGTGAGGTGTGTTTCAGACGCCTTTAAAGCATCAAACAACCCGATCTTCTCATTTTCTACTCTCCCAAATCACTCAAAACTCTCTCAACTCATCTAGGACTTCAGAGCTTGGTTCATCCATCACCCATAACTATTTCAAGAGGTAAGATTACAACTCTTTCTTGGATTTAACATCTCTTTCATGCATTAATCCATCAAATCTATTTTTAACCAAATGGGTCTAGGGTCCGGATTTTTGAATGATTATGAGTTAATGGATGCTAAGGGTTGTTAGATTAGAGTTCATTGAGGTTAAATGAACACGTTTGAAGCCTTGAATCTACAGATTTGATGATTTATTATGTTGGCTAGGGTTAGGTTCGATTTTGATGACTTTTGGAGCGATTTGGAGTTTGTTTGATGGAATTGATGATTGATTAATATTTATGAAGGTGTTTAGGAACAATGTGGGTGATTGGAAACATCAGATGTTGATCGAATCGAAAGTTCAGTATTTTTTAGAATGAAAATTTAGGTTTGGACATTTTTGAAATTTCTGAAAAGTTGAAGCTAGATTTGTAATTTTGTAAACTTGAGCTATGGAATGAATTTTAGAAAAGTTAAGGTATAGATTTGTAAATTCTAGAAATTATGGAGACTAACTTGTAATTTTACAAGTTAAGGATTAAGGAGTAATTTATGAGAGTCCGGGGTCGAATTTGGAGATTCTGACTTATGGATTGCGAGTCAGTAATCTCAAGGCACCTCGGGAATAGTTTCATGAATTGACGAGTCTCGGGGACTAAAACATAATTTTACATTGGTCGGGGACCAAACTGTAATTTTACATAGATTTTGAATTTTTGGATCGAAACTGATGGTTTCACTTTCGGATTGTAGTTTGGGTGACTTCAAAGGTCAACACTTGCATTTGCATATCATGCATTTGCTATTGCCACAGTACCGCATTTTGATAATTGTTTGTTTATATCTGTACAGCTTCTTGTGGTTGCCAGCACGAGCAGCTGCCCACCGGCAGAGATTGACTGGTGGATTTTGCTTGGACTCTTAGGTGAGAGAGTAGCAGCTTCAGACACATAGGCTGTGTCTTTTGAAAATTTTTATGTTTTGATGTGTACGAATTATTTATGAAATATGAGTCAATAATGGTTTGGCTAATTAATAATCTGACTTATGTGATTATAAAAAAATTGGAATCTGAATATATCTGGTATATATATACATATATGACTTATATATATGTGTACATCCTCTGTTTATGATCTCTGTTTGTATGCTGTCTGATATATATATATATATTCGGATTACGGGACACCTAGCTACGAGGCAACATAGCATTTGGTATACCAATGCTCTGAGAAGGCCCAGTTACTAGGGTAATATGGTGGTCGTGCATCCGGCCAGGGCACGTGCTCTGTTTGATCTGATGGGTGGCCCAGTCCCCCTATCCGTATCTATTACATATACTCTTTATATATCTTTTATATATTTCTTATATATATTTGTTTACTCTCTCTTCACACTCTGTTTTTTTTCTCTGTGTTTTTTTTTTGTGTTATATATATATATATATATATATATATATATATATATATATTCGGATTACGGGACACCTAGCTGCGAGGCAACATAGCCTTTGGTATACCAATGCTCTGAGAAGGCCCAGTTACTAGGGTAATATGGTAGTCGTGCGTCCGGCTAGACCACGTGCTCTGTTTGATCTGATGGATGGCCCAGTCCCCCTTCTGTATATGTCTATTTTGGTCCCTATCCGCATCTGTTATATATACTCTGTATATATGTATATTTAATATTATGTCTGTTGCATGCTATTTGCTCTGTTTGCGAAGGATTTCAAAACCTGATTTGAAAGAATATTATATGTAAAATGTATACGTAGATATACGTATATATAAATATACTGCATGTGGCATTTTTCGACAGTTTTCAAACCAGACTCTGTGACGCATGCACGAGGCAATCTGGAGTGTTATTCCTTACTAAGTTTTACTCACTCTTTAACATTTTCAGGTTGACTCGGAGTCGACATCTGTTTAGCGTTTGCATCTCAGTGAGGCGTCTATACATTTTGGTGAGTGGTGCCCTTTTGTTCGGGCACTCCTCTTTTGCTTAGAGCTCCATGCTGATATACTGTGGTTTATCGGGTCCCTATGTTTTGTATTTTGAGATGTGTATTCAAATATTATACTGTTACACATTTATGTGATGTTTTATTTTGATATTGTTATATGAGTTATATATATTTCTTTTATAAATGGTATTAAATTGATTTAATAAAATTGGCTAAAAACGAATGAATGGTAGTTATCTGCAACTCTGAGGCTTGTGTGAGATGGGCCGGGCTCTCATAGACGGTCCACTACGTACGCCGGTCATTGCCCGATTTTGGGTCGTGACATGCACAATAAAAAAACCCACGTGTCGCCTCGTGATTGCTTCATGGGATGTAATTTTCATCTTATCATAAAAAAAATTTTGCATTTTGGGGATCCAAGAAAAGCAAAAAGATGCTATTATTTGCATTGGCCATGCCATTTGCCAAGTGCCAAGTCAACAAATTATTTTCCTTTTTTTTTTTTGAGGTTCCAAAGTTGAGTCAACTTCAAAAAAAAGTCAACTATAGGAAGGTCATGGACAATATGGGCTCGCCGGAGAGATCAAAGACTTGTAATAATAGTTTTATTGACATTGTAAAAAAAATAAAAAATAAAGAAATGGTTTTATTGCATTTCAAGATTTTTTTTTCACTAGTTAGATATAATTAGTCTTCTATGTATATGTGTTGCACATTATTGAGATCTTTTTATTTATAATTTAATTATTTTTTAATATAGATATATACTTTTATAATTTAGTAGTTAATTTTTGTCGTATAAAATAAGGGAAAGAAATAAACTTATGTAATAAAAAATTTAATTGAATATGCTTAATTTTTTTGATAAGTCGAATATACTTTTTAATATGTTACATATAACGATATTATTACATTACATAGAAGCACAATTTTTAAGTGTAAAATAAAATATTACTACTATAAATATTCATAATAAAAGAGATATATTACAATAATAATATTCATATAATAGTATATCCTAATCATAATTATTTAATTTAAATTTATTGATAAAAGAAAAAAATAGTTATGCTAATAGAGATAAATACTTTTAATGCCAAATATTGTTAAGATAAATACTTATCTAAATAATTTTAAATTCAATATCTAAGATATTATTAATTAGTTATACTAATAGAGATAAATCTATTTAAAAATAAAATATTTTCTTTAATTAATTATCCAACAATTATAGTAATTTACAATTGAGAAGAGAGATAAAAGTGTTCAAAAAAGTTTTCTCTACATCATCACACTTATAAGTGTTATGATAAACCAACTAGCATAGGGCACAATTTAAGGCCTATGATTAACATTTCGAGTGATATTTCATCATGGCCTGCTTGATGTTTCTTTCTTTGAGTTTGTAAAAGTACCAATTTTCAGTTAGAAAAATAATTATTAGATGCAATGAATGGTGTTAAAATAGTTCTATAAAAAATTGAGAATATGTTCTTTTTCTTTTCTTTTTGGTGTTGTGGGCATCCATATTCCACCCCACCAAACACACCACTCCTTCCTCTTATGCTTATATTAGTATGTCTCAACAGCTTCAACAGAGTCAGAATTCTAAACTTGTTCCTAAGAGAAAGATATGACGTGTCTTAACAACTGGAATCAGCACGTTTTCGAGTAATCAAATCTTGCAAGAAAGTCTTTGATAGAAAGCAATGGGGTAAGCAATGGCATCAACACGAATAATTTGTTCCAAGTTCAAATCTGTACGAGTTACAACGTGGATTATGGAGGAGAAAAGAAACATTCCAGTTTCCATCAATAAAAGAAACTAAATCCAAGATCCATACATGAAGAAGAGCTACCTCGGCGAGGAGGGTGGTGGGGGAGCCACTGCAGCTGATGATAGTGAAACCATGCTTGAAGGCTACTTCCCAAGCAAATGACGGCCGCATTGATTTGCACCTTTCATGCGGATATCTAGCACATCTACATCGTCCTGGAAATGATCCAGAGCTTTGGTTTGCCTGTAATAATAACAATGTGATCAGAATTACAGATAGGATGGCCCAGCAGAAAGATCAGAACAACCGCTTCACCAAACAAAGAAGCTCGAGAGAGAGAGACGTGGGTTAGGCATCGATATTCCAACAGAACTGACCTGTCAATTTCAGTACCCATGTCGACCGCCATAACCTTCAACTCTCCAAAGATATTACTCAAATCTGAGAGTCCATCATCTTGCTTTGCCTTTTCTACCTGTTTTAGTATGATTCCAGATAATATTAATTAGGTTATAGAGCAGCAAGCTGTTAACATACAATTGAAATAATCAAGACTTTCCAGATTTTAGAGCAGAAATTTGTCATCATTAATGATACATGATCCATAAGAAAGGCAAGAGAATAGATCTACAAGTTCCCTTTGCAAGTGAGCAAACAGAGTTAAGAACATGGCAATGTCGGAAATTTTGATCGGCCAAAAATGAAACGTGTATCACATTTTGCGAATGAATAGCAGTGTCTATGCAGAATTCTCTATAGATCCCACTCCTCGGAACAGATAATAAAGATATTTTTCTCCATTCAATTTTAAGTCCCTCAACAAATATTTTCTGTTGTGCCCCCCAGTTCGTTGTTTATTTCTTTTTTTTTTTTTCATTTATCATGTCTCATAATGAGCAGTTACGCAAAGAGCAAACACATACCTCAATTTTCTGATATGCATCAGTTGGCTCAGGAAGCGGAGTTCGTGTGTTTGTCCGTCCCTTTGGTGCTGAACTCAATCCCAACTTCTCGCTCTGCTCTATGTGGTTGGTCCTCCTTTGGGGTGAACTATCTGCAGAAAAGTTAAATTTCAAACAATTAAAACAGTGGAAATGTTTTCAGGTAACAATCATAACAGCAACCAATTATCTTTTCAGCAAGCTAAGCTCAAACAGCCCAATAGAAAACCAACATCTCAAAACAACCTTCATGAGGAAACAAACAGTAAGACAGGATAATAACCTCTTGTGATAACAGGGCCCGTAATTGGGCGGGTCTTCTTTGGCTTCCAAGTTTTAGAGAACATGCCCCCAAGGCTTCCCAGAAGCTTCTCGCCCTGAAATCAGGTATGAAAGCAACCATGAACAGGGAAATTCTAATGATAACACCTGCAGAACCAACCCTACAAGTTTTTTAAACTAAAGTAACCGTTCTTTGTCATTTGTTGATTGATAAATGAAGATTTATGTGCACCAAGGTGACAATCATTGCTTAAATTTTTAAACTTAAAGATAATTTAATATAAATCATACCCGACTAAGATCATGATCAATCTCAATAGTAACGTCATGGGTCCTGTGAATTTGTTCACCCTGATGATGCAAAGTGACTAAAGTTTTGGTCGCATCCTCTCTCATTTCCTCAGCTATCTTCAGGCAGCCATTGACTGCCTTGGTGGTATCCTCAGCCTTGTAAACAGCATAGTTCTCCAATTCTTGCACTGACTGGTTCTCCACACCTCCTGAGTCACGGAAATCATTCTTGTAACTATTTCGTGCTGCATAACCGAGGGAATACGAAGATGAAGAAGCTGTCTTTTCCTCATCATCATCGAAAGGATTGGTCATTGAACTTGGAGCAGTTAGATTGGGTTCCGAAGGAGTTTTCCTTGGAGGTTTTAGGGTTTGCTTAGTTTCCAACTCATCATCAGATGCAAAAGGATTAGAACCAGAGGGAAGTGGATGTTCTGCTTCAACTTTGTTGTGATGTTTCCCAAACTTTAGGTGAGGCTTCCTTAGTCCATGCATTGTCTCAACAATTAAGATGTAAAAGTTGACGAGGTAGTTGATGGATTATAACTTGAATTCCTTCATGAATGAAAAACAATCAACATGTGAGACTGTAAGCACCGAAGTCATTGACAATCAACAAAACTAAACCAAAATTTCAATTATTACAGCACAGGGACTTGATTTGATAATAAAGTCTACAATAAGCAAAAAGAACACAAAAATAAATGAATAAAATAACAAGACAGGATAAATAACTATACCAGCAGAATTAATTCAGGTATAAAAAGACGACCCTTTCAAATATTAACAAATATTCAATAAAGGGTCATGTAGCAAGAGCAATAAGTGAAAAGTTCATCAACTAAAGGTCATTTCCTTTTTCTCTTTATAAAGATAAACCATACCAAGAACAATGAAACATTTTAAAAAAAGTTGCCCAAAAGGAATCAAAAGCCCTGCAGTCACCAATTGCATACAAGAAGGAATCCAAACTGCAATCAGGAATAAAACAATTTATTGTGATAATCCAATTAGTTGCAACCACTTCATTCCAACAACAAGCAACACTTTATTCACTGAAAACCCAGAACAGAAAACCAAAGAAAAATCTTCCCCCGGCACTTTGTGAATAGTAATGAAATTCAAGACTTCACCTTTAAGAAAATCAACAAATAAGAAAATAATTTGACACTAACCCATCAAAGTCCTCTGATAAGGGTATCAGAAAGTCAAACTAGCAAAGATCATCCATTAAACAACAATAGACTAACAAGAATGCCAAGAAAACAACAACAGACAAGATGATGATACCAAGAAGAGCAACAATACAAAAATTTCAAAGAACATACACTAATATACACACAAAAGAGAATCAAAAGCAAGCAAGAGAAGTGAAACAGAATTTGGGTATTACCTGAAAATCAGGAGGAAGCAGTTGCAGAAGCAAAGACGAAAGAAAAATGCAATCTTAACAGAATTTTCTGTTTTGTTTTGGTGTCACACAAGTTTAAATGTAGAGAGTTTTACAGGGTCGTTGATATAGGTGGAGATAGAGAGAAACGATCAAGACGCGTTCAAGATTATGGAAGGCTCGGTGGTCTGGGCAGTGGAAACTTAGGAGAAACTGCCAATAGCCTCGAAACACAACCGAGACTTGTTCAGGATTTGGAAATAGCCTTCTTTTGACTTGTTAATGCAGTCGTTTATTTCTTTTTCTAATTTATATATATTTTTATTGTATTACTTTTAAATGCTAAATAAATAATCTGCACAATTAGGGAAAGGTTTGATGAAGTCGAAGACTTAAATATGAACTGGTGAAGTCCGCTAGGCCGGCGAATGGATAGAAAAAGATATTTAAATTGCATTGCTTAATTAAGTAGAAGATACAAATGTTTGTGATAAATGAGTTGAGTAAAATAGAATTCAGTCACTCTCAATCTCTTTACAAATTATTTTTTTAAGGAAATGGCTTATAATCTTGTTAATTATGATGAAGATTGAAATAACTTTGTGGAGCCAATGGTTTCAAACATCTATAATTGCTGTAGAGATTTATGTGATTTCAGCATAAATTTGTGCAATAAAAAAATTGATTTGAGTATGATGTATAAAAATTTTGATCATTAAAGATTAAGATAAAATGGTACGTATTTTTCCTCGGCTAATTACATATTTGAAGTTTTAGAACAAAAATAATAAAAAAAATTCGAGTTTAAACTTTAAATGTGAAGAAGTTTTGTAATTTGATATTGGATAGGAAGGGCCAAGTATCTGAATTTGAGTTAATCTAATGACAAAATGAAAGGAAGAATTGAGCAACTTATTGACTTTGACAAGTTCTAAAATATGAAGGCATCACCTTTTTTTTGGGTCATCATGAAGGCATCACCTTGGGCTTGGGCAAGTTGGTTAGAAATTTAGTTCTAGAGGAGTTTGACAAGTGGTTGCATTTACGATTTATAAATATAATAATTACGTTATACAACATAAATATTTTATAAAATTTATTTTGTATAAATCGTATATTTTTATTATAAATATATTTTATAGTAATTTTGTTTGTGTGATTGTAATTGTTAGATTCACAGATATAATTTTTAAATTTATGAATTAGTGATTATAATTATTTATATTTATTTACATTTATTTATATATATTTATATTTATTTACATTAATATAAATAGCTACAAACAAATATAAATAGCTACAAACAAATATAAACGTGTAAACAATATTCAAATTATGAAGTAAAAATTTGGTTTAGTAGCGCATATAATTTTAAAAAATTTACCAAAATATAAAAAATTGTTAGTGTAAATTTAAAAATTATGATTATAAAAAAAATATATATGTAGTTAGCCTTTACGAATCAGAGTCCTCCGTTTTGTGAGAATTTAAGATACAAAAAGGATAGAACTTGAAAAACTTTTAATTTCCTGACAAAATTAAAAAAAAAAAACAAAGAAAGACTTTTAATTTGCAATGGGGACTGTAAAATCTTTTGTCATCAATTTGTTTAACCCCACTTTTCAAAATAAAATTTGTTTAACCGACCTTAAGAATCTTAGTATACTTAAATCCAATCTAACCATAATATTCCCGTTTTAAATTGTTTAAAAAGGAATTTACAATTAAAATGAAACGTGTTACACCATTATTTTACAAGTATTTTTTTATTAAATCACTTAGCAATCAAAATATTTTTAAAATTCGACTAATCCAAATTCGAACATAACATAATCACATGGGTGGTGAATTTAAATTTAAAGTTGTAGAATCAAATGGGTGACAAAACCTTTTTTACCAAGATTTAAAAAATTGTTACACCTTTTTTTTACCAAGATATAAATTTTTTTTACACTTAAAACTCAAAATCCAGACTTTTAGTTAAAGAAGGAAAACTTCTACCTACCACTTTTGATTAAAGAAGGAAAGTTTTGGGAAGAAAAACTTGAGTATAGTGATGGTTTTCAAGTTTCTAACAGATGTTGAATTATTAGTGTTCATCCAAAGATGCAGGACTTGAAACATCAAAACTTCGGGACGAAACTTCGAGGAAGGGCAATGCTTAGATAAAACAAAGATATTTAAGCAGTAAGAAAGCAAGATGGTTCTTAACAATGAAGCAACCAACCAAACCGGTAGTTACAACACCTGGAAGCTTGGCAATGATAGGCCTTGGAAACACCATGTACAAATCTAGGAAAACAACAAAACAGAAACATTTGTTTTGGCCAGCCATAACCAAATGTCAAGTTTGAAGTGTCTAATGATAATAGTGCGTGTTGAATACTTCAAACTGCAAAATAATAGTAGTGTATTGAACATGCCACAGCATAAAGTAATACCTACGTGGTAATATTTAATAAAAATATGTTATTACTAATCGCTTTTTGCTCTTCTTTTGATGTTAAAAAAAAACTGCAAAATGATGTCATTGTCACCATCAACACCACATGACATGGAAACCCTAAGTGGATCAACTTCCATTTCAACCACAGAAATGCAATTCATAATAAACTATACATTTGTACTAAAACCACACAGAAAAATGGACATGTACATTGTTCATATTTACCTCTCTTCTTTTGTTTCTCTTTTTTCTTTTTCCAAACACAACCTTGACAAATAATATGTCATCCCAGCAGAATCAAACCAAAATTATAACAAAACTGCACGGTATTGAACTCGATACCCGCTGTTGATGGACTAACATTGCCTTCGCAAGTATGCAATACTTCTGCTTTATCAGCTTAACAACAATTGCAGATGTTGGATTGAATAGTTCTTTCTCAAAGCTATCCATAAGATTCAGAACAATGGTTTTGTGCACGCCTTTCCATCAGGAAGCATGAGATAACATTAGTGATTCATCCTGTACCGAAGAATGCAAAAACTTGTCATTAATATTCAATATTTTGAACCTGCCAATAAGACTGACAGATCACCAGAAAAGGACTAGAAAGCGTTCTTCACTAACATTTCCAATAGTTTTTCCTGGCAATGCAAAGAACTAAATTTTAAGCTTAAATACAACTACAATCCTTCAGTGCTGTCGATCACTACAATAACTTCCACTTTCATATTCTAATTTTTAAGTTTCTTTCAGTAACATGGCTCACCTTGCCACAGCCATAATATCAGAACCTATCTCATGCCACCCCTTCAGTGCTGTCGTTTGCCTTGCACTTTTCCTCTCTTAATTCTTCCTGGTAAAAAAGTGCATATCAACCTCAGCAAGTTGAAGCAAAGCTACAATAACTCCAAGGTCTGCAATGACTAGATACAACCTCCTAGAGTTGCATTTGTTAACCACACCAACAATGTCCAATGCATCCTCAAAAGTCACATTGCACATACCTTAAGCTGCTTCACAAGAACTTCATATTCGCTTATCTGATGGGACAGTCTCTCTATCTGCTCTTTAAACTTGATTGAGACTCAACTGCTATTGCAAGCTCTGAAAATCGGCAACCAAGTACATCCTTGCACATGCTTCATACAGGGAAAGAAAATAAGACATTATAAGTCCATACGCATTCTCCAGAAAAAATAAATGGGTCAATACTGAAGAAATACATTAACATAATTGTTCATCCTAAGGTGAGGCAGAAGTTAGATATATGTATCATTCTAAATTTTCTGACAACTACGAAAGCGAGATTTTAGAGTAAGAGGACATGTTTTCATCTTTTGAAGTAACCACTATTAGCAATTAGTATTTCCTTTTTATGGAAGCATTAAGGAAATCTCAACACCCCCTATCTTTTTTTTTTTCTGACTGACAGTAGATACTGGTGTGAAGCAAAAGGCAGAAGAAAGCATCATTCCCACTAATTAAAACAACTAAATAAAATAATCAAAAGCAAAACTTTATTCAATTCATTAAATTTGACTAGATGTAGGTTGTAGCTTACTCAGTCTCTAGTGATGTATTACGTTTGCTCGCAGGCTCAATTGAGAGTAATCCATTATTAGGCTGTGCAACGTTCTTGTTTTCCATTCATTCCTCAAATTTCTGATGATAAAAATCCTTAGTTTCAGCTAAAAGAAGCTTCTCTTTCAGGTCCATATTTTCTTTTTCCAAAAAACCAATGGTTTTTCCTGCACCATGAACCCTAAGCTCTAGTTCTTTGATTAACCTATTCATCCTTGCCTTTTCCTCAGCAGTTTCTTCCTGGACCCTTTTTGATTCAATGCAAGCCTGCTCCAAAGCCATTTTGTCAAGTCTCATACTTTCTATTTCACATTGGGAATCTAAAGTTATAGATGAAATTGTCTCCTCAAGCTTTTCTATGAGCAAAGCAGAACTTTGAAGCTGTTCTTCTTTGCT
>CAODLS010655417.1:0-31428 GCA_948243855.1 Flueggea neowawraea | reverse complement strand
AGTGCTGAGGTTATGAAGCTTGTAAATAATCTGATGAAGGCTCCTGAAGTGGCTGTGACAATGCAAGAGTTCAGCAAGGAAATGACAAAGGTATTTTATTTGATTTTCCTTTTATATTAAATAATGAATACGGTAACCTGGTTTAAATCGGAGGCATTGCTTTTTATTGAGTATATTTAAGAAATTTGTTTCATTTTTCATATTAGTTCTGTTACCCATGCTTTCTGCACATTATTTTTAGGAAGATTGCATTCATCCTGGTTTTATTTCATAATAATGGCCAAGGTATGTAGTCAAATGTGTTATCCATGCATGTTTTGCCAAAAAAATTAGTTCTCTTCCCCACTTCTGGCTCCAAAATAGTTTCAGATTGTGCTCATTATTATGCTCAAATTTTCTATTATCAGCTGTTGTTCATGTCTGTCATTTGCAGGCAGGTGTGATTGAAGAATTCGTGGATGATGCATTGGACCATGCACTGGACACAGAAGATATAGAGGAGGAGACTGAGGAAGAGGTAGACAAGGTCTTGACAGCCATAGCTGGTGAGACAGCGGCAGAGCTACCAGAAGCTGTCAGGAAGGAGAGAGTGAAGCAAACTGCTCAGACATCGGGTGCAACAAGAGAGGTGTGATTCTGAGTGGACTATCTTGCTCTTTGGTTCTCACTGATTGATGCAAGCACATTCAAAAACTTCAAAATCATTTTCCTTCTGCTTCCTCGGGAAGAAGTTATTGCTGAGGGCGTTGACGATGAGGAAGAACTAGAAGAGTTAAGGGCTCGGCTTGCCAAAGTTCGGTCATAGTTAACAATTTCTTCACTCCCTGCGTTATTATAAGAAAGTGATGTTGAGCGCATTAACTTGCACCCTTCGATCATAATGAGTTACAGCTGATGTAGCATATTTGGGTATCGAGAACACACTTATATGAGACACAAAGATGAGTTAACTTTTTTAACATCTGCCCTTCCATATGCCGCAGTTATGAGCAGCTATTTGTATTATATCGTACTTGGAGGACACCGTTTTCTGGTACCGATCACAATCCTTATTTGTACAAAAGGTAAGAGTTGTACGGTTTGATTGACATAAACCATGATTATGCCATTATGGTGTGCAAACATGAAGTTTGTGATTATTAACTGGCCAGATTTAGCTTCATCACAAACTGTCTGAAGTAGTTTAGTTTCTCATTTAAGTATGCTTAGTTTTTTCTTTTAGTAAGAACTCTTAAGGATATCGTCAGCAAACATGTCTGAATCATTTTCCTCATATACCGAATAATTGCTAGCAATAACATCCGTTTGTGCATTTGCATGTCACATTTATGTTTTTCTGTATATTGAATCGGTATATTACATAATTATGGTCTTTAACATATTGTAATTTTCCATTATCCAATTTATGACCGAAAATTTACCAAAAAACACAAAGCTTATTGTTATCGACTCCAGTGCTTCGAAACCTGGTGGGTGCAATTAAAATGATTTAAAAAAAGTACCAAAAACAAACACCACTCCATGGATGCGCACCTCAAACCTGGTCGTGGTTTACCAACCGATAACCAGTAGCTTTGGTTCAAGAAACAATAGGAACCTGCTCCAAATTGCCTAGACTTAGGGTGGACACTGGGTCGGGCTAGGTCCAGCCTCTATTTTTCAGTCCGGTACAGGCCGGACCTGGTAGACTAGGCTGAATGTTAGGTCTAGCCAGCCCATTCAAAAAGGGCGGGCCGGTCAGCCTGTGGGCCCATATATATATTTTTTGGATGGGCAGAGCCGAGCCTATATTTTTGGCCCAGCTTGGCTTGGCGGACTAAAAACCCATGTCTTAATGTTTACAGGGCCGGGTTCGGGCTAGCCACTGGCCGGGTTTATTTGCCTAGTCGTCTCTAGATTATTTTTGGATGGTTCGATTTTGGTTTTGACCACTTTGGTTGATCGGTCGTAAGTTATTCAGTTCAAATAGTTTAATTTTTCAAATCTTTCATTTTTTTCAATTTATAAAATTTAATTTAGTTGGAAAAATTAAATATGTTTACATATACCATCTATCAATGTTAAATATCCTCTTTTTCTTCTTCTTCTTCTTGTCACCGTCTTTGTTGTTGCAAGTCAATAGCTTATTAAATCGCTCATTCAACCACTAGTCAATATATATATTTAAAGTTAGCAAATTTTCTCTAGATTTCAAAAAGTGGCGTTTTAACTGATTGATATGTGAAGATTCTTCTAAATCTTTTCTCTATTTTCCTTTTTGTAATATAATATACAAAAAAAATTCTAAAATCAATATATATATTTAAAGGGAGTTTTCCCTAGGTTTCAACAAGTGTCGTTTTAACTGCTTGACATATAGTGACTTTTCTAAATATCTTCTCCTTTTTTCTTTTTGTAATATAATATAAAAAAATTCTACAATCAATAATTACATAACAAAAAAAAATCAATATATAACAAAAATAACATATACATTTAAATCAACTAGTTTCTCATACACGTGTGTTGCAAGTAAATCTTGTTTTTATAAAAATAGTTTGATAGAAAATTACATCATTGCTAATGAAGATAATAATCAGTGTATGATATCACTTGTGCAAAGGCTCTTAATTACACGATCTAAATATTAAAATGAACATAACAATCATAATATAAAATACACAACACATTAAAAAAATAAAAATACACAAGTTTAAATTGTCTTACAAAAAAATTGAAATTCTTCTTTTTTTTTTCAAATCATTCGATGAAACGAAGAATTAATTTAAAACGTCTCTTTTAATCTTCGTTTCACTTTCATTTACTGTTGAAAAATAGGTTAATGATAATTCAATTTTTTTTTTCATTTACATTAGTAAATGAAGGATAAATCTTTTTTTATGATACTATTAGCAATGGTTTAAGTGTTTTCTTTCAAAAGGGTCTCCTAAAATTTGTCGATATCTTCATTGAACATTACTTCTTTTATATTCGTTCCCTATAATAAACATAATACAATAAACATAAAAAACATGAAGTTTGTAGCTTAAATTAATCTTGAAAATTCAAAATTAATAATGTTCTAAATAATAGTAACCTCATTATCTACCAAGATAAGTTTTAGCAGTTTTTCATTGCCATTGTTAGTGGAATAATGTTCTATCATGTCAATACGAATAACCATAACATTAATATACCATTCTTTTTCTAATATTTTAAGTTCTTTAACACGCTTCAATTACAAATTTAGAATAATGACTTTTGACATTTTGAAACCTAGTAAATTTTAAAATGAATAATTAGAGCAGAGGACAGAATTAATGACCCAATAGCAATTGGCTGTAGCATATTCATTATATTAGAAATTCAATAATCTTATTTTTTATTAGAAAAAAAAAAGATGTTAGATCTACAGGTTCAATCAGAAAAAGTAACCCAACATTCCAAAGTCTAAAGAATAATCGAAGTGATAATATACAGATTATACATAAACTTGTCAAACTTTAACAAGCATTTTCTGCAGTTTAGACACAATTTAAGTAATCAAGTAAACATACCAATGAAAAGGTTGACAACAGCAATGCTACGGGGAAAAAGAAAAAGTATTTATTATAATTATAAAAACAAGACATTATTATGAAAATAAACGACATATAGAAATAGAATTACTAAATATTTATCATAGAGATAAATATTTATCTCCATTTAATATTTATCTAAATAAAATTATCAAATACTTATCATCATTTAATATTTATCTAAATAAAATTATCAAATACTTATCATGAAATCTATTTAATTAGTTGTTGCATTTTAATAGCTTATACATATTTCTGCGTTCCACATCAGCAAAAATTGTGATATTTTAAGAGAAAATGTCTGATGAATCATGCGTTGAAGTTGGATCTTTTTCCAAAATGAAATAAATTTCCTAAAATAATTATTGCCACCAAATAATTATTTTTTACATAAATTAATATCTTGAGTTTGCAGCTTAATTAGCAGCCGTGCACATAATTTTTTACAAAAATTAATGTCTTCAGTTTGCAACTTAATTAGCAGCTGGGATTGGGCTATTGTAGTTTTGAATTATTATTCTTTATCTCATTTCAATGGTATAAATTAGTTTAAAATTAATATAATGGTTATAAAAGTGTCAACACATTAAAATAAGTATCAAATACTTATCATGGAGATAAACGACAATTGAATAATTTGGCTCTTAACAAAGGATTTAGAGGTATTTATGAATAAAAAAGACAGATAAAAGTATCCAAAAAAAATTTCTCCACATCCGTACATTTATATATGTTATGATTATGATATATATTACATAAAAAAAATTCTCTTTTTTTGTTTTATATATATATATATATATATATATATATATATATATATATATATATATATATTGATTTTTGAGTTAAGGAGTTTTTCTTAAGTTTTGACAAGTAGTGTTTTAACTGATGACATGTGATGATTCTTGTAAATCTTTTTCCCTTTTTTTTTGTAATATAATATACAAAAAATTCTAAAATCAATAATTACATAACTAAAACAATATATATATATATATCAATATATAACAAAAATTAATATATACATTTAAATCAATATATGTCACACAATGAGAATTCTCGATTTTTTTTTATATATTGATTTTTTATGTAATTATATATATTGATTTTTGTTATGTAATTATTGATTTTAGAAATGTTTTCTATTTTGTTTTAGTTTCTAGACCTCATTTTGATGCTTTCTTTTGAGAATTTTTTGTTATGTAATATATTTTAATTTAAATGCATATATATTAATTTTTGTTATGTAACTGTATATATTGATTTATATTGATATATATTATTTTTTTTGTTATGTAATTATTCATTGTTGAAATGTTTTCTATTACACTAGTAGGGGCATTACACTTGGAAAAACTCATTTGTATTTCCCTAGGGGACAAAAAAATCATGTCCCACATGGCCTAAACTATATAGCAGTAAACTATACCTATTACAACAGTAAATCATATAACAATTTGATTTTTTTTCTCTGTGTTTTACCATTATATTTTTATTTACAAATGTACTAATACAATCTAAAATGAAAAAAAAAACATGATTCCACCAAAAACTTACAAATAAAAAAATATTAAAATCAATTCACAAAATCATATTAATATGATTAAAGAATTGCATTGGTATTTGTTATTACAAAAATTTCAAAACACGATAACTAACCCTACTCATACGGAAAAAAACTATTGCAAAAACAAATTACCTGATCATATATAATTCCCAATCAAAATAATATAGCCATAATGCTTTATTTAATGAAAAATATCAAAAATATAAAACAAAAATACAAAACCTCCGTGCGAAGCACGGGCTAATTAGATAGTTTACAATTGATGATTCAAGTTTTTCAAAACAATAAATTTGAACCAAACTGGTCAACAAAGTTCTGGTCCTAATTTGAGACCAATTCCAAGTCAGTTTTATGCGGTCCAGTTGGTCCGCTCATGCTGGCCGGTTCTTGTTTTCCAATTACGTGGTGGACGTGGTGAATGAAAATGTAGAATCCAATTAAGCGAACAATTTTCTTTCCCAAATTAGGGAAAGGAAAAACATTCCAACATGATTTGGGAATTGCGTCATTTCTTCTCATGTTTCTGTGCTAAATCCGTTAAAGGAAACAACGATAAATTTAGTCGAGAAAAAAAAAAAGGGTAACCTAATTAACAAGGCAAAAAGATAACCATAAATTGCTCAAGGACGTTTGACGTTGTCGTTGAAATTGTCTAGCCATATAGATTTCTCCTCAATCCTGTACAAATGTAATATATGCTGATGAAATATATAAAAAAAATGTTTCTTTTTCTTTAATGAGTGTTTTCTCCTTTTTTTTTTTTGTTACCGAAATTTAATGGAAATGTGAACAATCTCAAATCCCTCTTATGTTGACAAGTCCCAAACTCAGGAAGTACAGGACAAACAATGAGGCTCTCATAAAAAGAAATAATTGTTAATCAATAGATGGGGTTAATTTTATCTACCACCATTAAACTTAAAAGATTTTTTTTACATATGGTCACAAAATTCATATTTTATTCAACATGGTCACGACGATTAGGGGTTTTACTCACCAATGGTTATTATAACCATTTTATTTGAATGTTCCGATAGGTCTAGTGATGTGGCTGCTACATCATCATGCTAAGTCATGGTTAATATAGACACATGGATAGGGACAAAGCCAGAATTCTTGCAAAGCAGGTGCTGAATTTGCTTAGCCAAAACCTGGCTCGTCCCTGTATACAGTGTCTGAAAAAAAAATAACTACTATATATATAAAAAAATTACATTACATTATATTATCATACTGAAAATTAAAGGAATAACAAACAGGGCATGCAGAACAATCCTTGCAGCATACATATATCAAAGCATGTATTCATATGTGAAACCTTAAAAAATTCTCATGAGCAATATCAATCAATAAATTCACAACATACAGCACACTTTTGACACACAAAATTAGGAATTCTTAAATGTTTATGAACAAGCACAAGACTTGCAACAGAAGAGCAAAAGTTTTTTAACATGACTAACAACACAACAACCACTTTCAAAAGAATACATCAAACATCTGCATAAGGGAGAAGATGCAGGTGACTCAAGCAAAACGGATATATAGATACAGCAAAAAGTACACGAACCTAATGCCTGTAGTTACGAGTTAGTGATTCTGTACACACGTTCCTCTTCCCCATAGTCGTCATAAAATTCACAAAAGTAAAGCTGCTTACTTATTTATCCTACAGCCGTCAGCAGCTCTGCCCTATAACATACAATAACAACATCAAACTATAACTTTAAGCTCTATTGATATAGTACTACCAATGAATACCAACTTTAAATAACCCAACCAAGCAGGAAAAAAATCCATTCCTAAATTCAACAATAAATTCAACCCTAAATCCCTAATTAAATCTGAAATTTGTCAAAAAAAAGAAGAAAAGGAAATGGACTTTCCAGGAATGTGCAGTATGGGAGAAGGAAGCATCGGTTGCGCGGCGTGGACGGAGGGAGAGGAGAAGTGGCCGGCGAAGGATGGAGTTGTGGAGTGGAGAATGTAAATCCCAATGAGCAATGATTGAATGACACTCCAAGAGATGGGTGAATTAGAGTTTTAATGTGTTTGAAAATTTTGTTGAAAATCTTTTACAAACTAAGGCAAATGACAAAATTCTTTCACAAACAAAATCAAAGTTAAATGAGGAAGCAATAAAATCATCAATCCACAAACAATATAAAACAAATATAGAACAATATAAGGAGAGCAAGGGAGAGAGAAAATTAAAGCCCAATATTTATAGTGGTTCGGTCATATTGACTTACATCCACTCCTTTAGATCTACTAGAGAATTTAATCAACTATCTCCTCACTTGTGGTTGGAGGAAAACCGTTACAATCTCTAGTTTTTAAGGGATTTACTAGAAAACTGTTACACCTTTTTTTTATAAACTTAACAAGAAAACCGTATCCCTAGTTTTTGCATATTGAACTAGCAAACCGTTACTCTAGTTTTCTAAGGATCACTAGAAAACATATTTACTTTAAGCAAATAACCTTCCTTGTTACAGATTTAACCCCTAAAGGTATAACAAATTAACTTTCACACCAACCCAAAATATGATAGCAAGCAAATAGCTCAAATGGGTTATAAGTTAGAGAAGAAAGATAAAAAGAATATCAATTCATAAAAAACATATATCTTACTTCTCTTATATTCTAGGATGTCTATATATAGCCACTTGCAAGAATATAGTCATTGGAGCCTTGAAGTAGCTGTTTATGTAGTACCTTGTTCCATCTGAGTTTTGCGTATGTTGATAGCATGTCTACGTGCATTGCAAGAACTCCAGTGGTCTCGGCTTTATATGGATCAACTTCTACGTGCTTTGCATTTCTACTACATGCATTGATCTTGAGTTATGTGTGCCTTGTGCTATGTTCTACATGCATTGCTCTGATCTTCTGAATATGCAATTTTTACCCAGTGGCATGCTACGTGTGTTACACTTTGTTCTGTGTGCGTAGACGTTCAAAGTTGTACCTGTGTTCTGCACATGTGCCAGCACTTGTCAGGGAATATTTGAATTTGAATTCTCGATGAGCATCTTGTCTTTTTCGGTTAGTCCAACTCATTATTGTTGAGTTCAGTTTTGATGATAATGAATGCAAAACATCCATGAAAGAAGAGCAAAGTTGCAAACCTGCTGATATCTGGCAAAAATGCACGTTGATGTATGCATAATTGGAGTCTACGCACACAGCCTACAATGCACGTAGTTGAGAAGTAGATGCTACTAGAACTTATTTATGCTCATTTACGCACGCAGAAGATGGTGCAATGCACGTTGACGAGCATGAAGATAGTGCAACGCACATTGACGAGCATCCAGATTGATGAAGAGAAAATGTGCAAGAGCTAAGGCACATTGAGAAGAGTTAAAGGCACATAGAAGGAGTTGCTACACAATTATCTTTGAAGAACAAAGATATGCGCACGCAGAAGAGAAATGCTATGCAGGTAGACGAAGATGGCACCTGACTGGAATAAAGTCAAATTCTGTTGCAGTAAGTTAGAACTTTAAAAAGGAAATATTCTCTAACATAAAGCCAGATAATGTCAGCACAATGAGCCATGTACAGAGCAAGAAATACCAAGGTGTCAGATGAGATGAGATGGACTAGCTGACAAAGCCAAGACGCTCCTTGGGAATTTGAATTTGAATATTCTTGACATTCTCTGACATAAATTACATGCAAAATCAGAGGTGCTGACTTTGACAGAATGACAACGCACTTTGAAGGCCATGCAACGGACGTAGAAGAAGTATAGGCAACGTGACAACATTTTGGAAATTGGAGGCAACGCACACAGAACATCGTACAACATACGTTGATCAATGAACAACGCACGTAGAAGAAATACAACGCATGTTGATGATGATTCACACAAAGTTGAGACCACTGGAGTTCTTGCAATGCACTTAGAGTTGCATACATAGCACTTAGAACTCAGATGGAATGAAGTACTACACACGTAGATGGTGGTTACGCACGTAGTAAAGGGTGACATCATTTACTGGACATAATTTGTCTCATTTCAAAAACGGCTACTTCGAGGCTCCAACTGTTATATTCTTTCAAGTGGCTATAAATAGACATCCTAGAACTGAAGAGAAGTAAGAGATACCTTTGCTAAGACTTGTTATTCATTTTATCTCTCTTCTCTACCTTAGAACCCATTTAAGCTATTTACTTGCTATCACATTTTGGGTTGGTGTCAGCTTTAATCTATCAAATCTTTTGGGATTAAATCTGTAACAAGCAAGGTTGTTTGTTTGGGGTAGAAAGGTTTTCTAGTGAGCCTTAGAAAACTAGAGTTTCGGTTTACTAGTTGATCCCACAAAAACTAGTGGTCCGGTTTTCTAGCTAACCCCGCAAAAACTAGAGGTGTGGTTTGCTTGTTTTGTCCTTAAAACAAGTAGTTATGATTTTCTAGTTCAGCCCGTAAAAACTAGAGATACAGTTTTCTAGTTCAGCCTGTAAACTAGGGATACAGTTTTCTTGTTGATCCTGTAAAAACAAGGTGTAACAGTTTGTTTTTTGATCCCGCAAAAATAAGTTGTTGTAAATGATTTTCCATCCACCCGCAAGCGAGAAGATAGTTGATTGAACTCTCTAGTGAATCTAGAGAAGTGGACGTAGGTCAAGAGGACTGAATCACTATAAATATCGGGCTTTAATTTTCTCTCTCGCTTACTCTTATTTTCTTTGCCTTGCACTTGCTTTATCTTGTTTGTGAATTGGTGATTTATTACTTCCGCACTTATACTTTGATTTTGATTGTAAAAGACTTTGTTATTTGCTTTGATTTGCAAAAGATTTTCAACAAAGTTTTTAACTTGCTAAAACTCTAATTCACCCCCCTCTTGGAGTGCCATTTGCATTACTATTTAGGATCGGATCTTGTTTACACTCGTCTGATAGCTTAGCAAGCCTTACAATGTACGTGACTTTTTGTGCTCTCTTGACATCATCTAAATCAATGTCAGAGAATATTCTCATTTGAAATCTGACACACTGCAACAGAATTTGGCTTTATTTCAGTCAGGTATCATCTTCGTTTACGTGCGTAGCACTTCTCTTCTGTGTGTGTAGATCTTTTAAGGATCACATCTTTGCTCATCAACGCGCACACCACTCATCTCAACGTGTATCTGCGTGCCTTGGCTTTCTCCCCATCAATATGGAATTCGTCAACATGTGTTGTACCACATACAACATGCGAAGATGTATATAAATTAATTCCAGTAGTATATGCTTCACATCTACGTGCTTTGTAGGCTCAGCTGTGTGTGTAGAATACGGCTATGCATGCATCAACATGCCTTATTGCACAATATCAGCAGGTCTGCAACTTTGCATCTTTTTCATGGATGTTTTGCTTTCATCATCATCAAAACTGAACTCAATAGAGAAGAGTGAATGACGGAAAGAATTGAAAGATGAGAGACTAAAATGAAAGAGGAAAACTAGAGAAGAAAACATCGGCCTTGTAGTTGTTGAAAATTAAAGGACTTTAAAACCTAGCGCAAAACAATGTCGTTTCACCCTGGGTTTCAAAATAATAATAAAAAAAAAAGAAGGCAGGACAAGGCCTCGTCTCCCCCTTCCATGAACCCAGTACCTCCCGCCGGAGGGAAGCTTCTATGGCTCTCCTCCGGCAGAAGTAGGTGCTCCAACACCTGCTTGTCCCTTAATAGCTTTGTCCCTACACATGGATACACTCGTGTCATAATAAAAAAAATGTTTGCATTCTCTTATGACCAACATCAAACCTAATCCAATTTTTCCCAAATATTCGATAGAACCCAAACACCGCATGAGAGATTTGAGCTTCATCGATATTGTCTTTACACACATACCCAGACTATTTTTCTAATTTGGTGTAGATCACAACTTGAGAAGTGAAGAAGGAAAGTGGTTTTTGGGGGAGGCAAAGCGGGTTTAGGGTTTCTGAAACACTTTAGGTTCACGTTGTTTCTAATAAGGAGATAATGAAACCTATCTTTACCCCATGCCGAAGGGTATACCAGTATGGTCCACCCGAATATGATGAGTTATTTATTGCTTATTGTTGTCTGTTTTGAAACGCATGGCTGTGATTTAGGGTTTAGTTTGAGTGAGGGGCGGAGATGGTGGGTGTGGGTTTATTTTATTTTTTGTTTAATTAAAGTTGTTGCTTAATTCTCTCAACGTGCTTAATTTCTTGGTTTCAAATCTGGGTGTGCTTAATTCCTTGTTGCAAAATTGAATTTTTATCATGCATGACGATTGGTGATGGAGACCAGTAGCACAACCAAGCCGTTTACATTCGAATGGTTAATGTTTGACAAGTCATCGAAATCTATATAATAGTAATTCTGGGCCAATTAAATTTTCAGTTGTTGAGAAATAAATTTAGCTAATTAGTTGAGTAGCTTATTATGTGTTGCTGCAAAATTGATTTTTTCTTGTGATTATGATTCTATTGGCGTTGGTGGTGGTGTTGCAAAACTTAATTTTTCTTGTGATTATGATTCTAGTGTTGTTGAGCCAACAACGGGTTTAAAGATGGTACCTAGGGTATATACCATAATGATTCAAGTCCATACACTGGAATCACAACTGGAGCTTGAGCACATCGACGCCTCAACCCATTCAGAACTCTTCAACCTGCAATCCTTACAACACAATCTGGAGTTTTAAATCTATTTTTCCAAACTACATCATTTCTTTGTTTCCATATCGACCAACTTAACCAGCAGAACAATTCAAGATCTCGAGATGCAAAATTCTTTGAGACAATTTTATACCAGTCAGCAAAAGAATTACCTGAAAAATTTACAATACTCAGATTTGACAATATCTAAACCATTCTCGCAAAGAGACAATCACAAAGGCAATGCACAGTTGTTTCCAAAGCCCATCCACAGACCTCACAATTTGCACTAACCTCCACTGACTTTTCAATCAACCGCACCTTGGAAGGAAGGGAATTGGTTATAGCCCGCCACACAAAAACTTTAACAAACGCAGGTAGCTTAAGATTCCAGAGCCGATTCCACAACTTTCTATCTTCTTCATCTCCTCCCGTGGAAGAGCCAACCAATGCTCTGTAGGCAGACTTGACAGAATATCTCCCTTTGCTCTCAAGAGACCAATATACTTTGTTAGCCACCGGGTTTAAACTAATTGGGATACTCAAAATCAGATGAAAATCTCTATCATTAAAAATCTGTCGTAATTTGTTTGCATTCCCATCTACCCTCCACAATGAAATCCGACACCAAAGCTTCTTTAACGTAGTCATCCATAACAAAAGAAATACTATGTATATAGCATGTATATATATACTCATTTACACCTTCGTGTGGTATTTTCGAATTGTTTTTAAAATAGTCTTTGTGATGTCCTAGAAATGATCTGGAGTGTCGTTCCTCACTGAGTTTTCTCACCCTCCTTAAACATTTTCCAAGTATATAGTTTTTTGTTTCAGCAACTACATCACATCTTAGACTTCAGTGAGATGTTTTTGCTTAATGATGTCCTTTTGATCGGACTCTTCTAGTTTTTATGATAGAACTCCGCACCAGAAAACTGTAGGGTTATTGGATTGCCATATTATATTTTGGTATACTTGTATTTGATTTTACACACTAATATCATTTTATCTACATATTATTTTTGATAATAAATGATTTGATAAATGAATAAAATTGGGTACCATTTCTGATTCTCTGAGGCTTGTATGATATGGGTTAGGCTTCTGGTTCGGTTCATTTTGCATGCCGATCATGGTTCGAAAACTGGTCGTGACAGTCTCGTACGCCAGTCATGGTCCAATCTTGGGTCGTGACAATTTAGGGGTGTAAGCAATGTGATTTGGATGGTTTTAAGTCTTCAAACCAAATTGCATCGCAAATTACAGTTTGAAAAAATTGCAATTGCAGTTAAACAACAAGTGCGGTTAAATCCACTAAATCTAAGTAGCGGTTGCAGTGTAGTTTGATCGAATTTTTGCAGTTTGTGTTTTATTAAATGTATAAAAAAAACTAAGCAAAGTAAAATAAATCACAACATTGAAAAATAACTTTAATATAGTTTCATTAGAATTGCTATGTCTTGAAAATATGGAAGCGGCCTAAAAAATAAGAAATATTATATCAAAATACATTAACGTTTACCAGCTGCCTCCTAAAATAAATACAATTATGCAACTTTTTGACCATTTTTCAATTAACATCTAACTAATATTATTGTATACCTATTGTTAGCATCCAAAATATATATTTTCAACTGCACATAATCTAAAAATAACTCCAAAAAAAGTTCTTCAAATCTCACAGAACCGAGACATTTAGGACATGTGATATTTTACCAAATGTGCACATTTGTTGTCGATGTTAACACACTAAATAATAAATTTCACTAAATGTGAACATTTAGTGAAATACCACAATTTAAATCCATCAAATTAAACAAGCTTTAAGAGTTGTATTTGTTGGGAGTTCCTTTACAGGACCATGTTTGGGGGTTATACCCCTTCTTTTGTTGGGAAAAAAAAAGATTGGCATGTTTGGTGGAAAATAATTAAGTTTCACAAAATTAATTCGTACAATGTTTTAAAGGGCTAATTTTATATATGGTTACTAAACTTTAAAGATTTGTTACCTATGGTCACAAAACTCACATTTTGTTTAATATGGTTACTACGATTGAAGATTTTGTTCACCGATAGTCACTATAACCATTTTATTTGAATACTCTTGTAGGTCCAGTGATGTGGCTGCCACATCATCATGCCATGTCACTCAATCAAGAAAAAACAAAAAAAGTGATATCGAACAATAAAAAGAAGCAAATATTAGAAACTTCAAATAGCCAATCATGACAGCAAACAAATATTTAATTTGAACCTGCTAAAAAAATTGAACCTACTAAAATATCACAAACACACATATTGTCCAAAATATAACTTCATTCAAATCCACAACAAAAAAAATGACCACAAACATCCATATTGTCCCAAATGTACAAAGGGTCTAAAATATTATTTCAAGTCATATTTAAAGTGTCAATAATGATAAAGTTTATGTGGTATTCATTGTTTTGGCATCTAAAATATCAAATCCTTATATTTTCCATTAGAATTCCTGAGTTATGACACCAATACCGTCATCACCATCACCTTCTTGGTCTCGATTCAGTAACAATTTGAGAATGGAAAATTCTATAGAGTTTACACTATTTTTTCATATTAATGCAATGGAATTAAATGGCGATTTTAATTACGTTTCATTTGCACTTATTGTGACACTTATGATGACAAATATTATAAGTAGTTTGCCTTCTCCTTGATAACCTTTTAGGTTTGTTTGATGTCGTATTTTGATCATCTTCATAACCACTTAGTACACTCCTTTGACTTTCAGTGGATTTTCTTTGATCTTGAGTGGATTTTTGTAATGCCTCGCATGTTCTAATCAAAATCCTATAGCATTTTGTTTGGTTTCAAAGTGATTTGAGACGTTGGGAATCTTGGTTCTTGAGTTTGGAATTCATTTGGATGCAATCTTGCTTGTTTATGGCATGCTAAAGGTCATCACGTGCGTTGAAGGGGGTTCTACACACGTAGATTGACGTTTGAGTTGGACCGTGAACATGCGTAGATGGGGCACTACGCACATAGATGTGTCTTTTCTGGGCAGTTTTGAGAGAAATATAACGTTTCAGCTTTAGGTCTATAAATACTCTCATCCTCCCTTTCTTCGATCATACTCAATTCAACCACCAAAATTACTCTCACATTTATTTCTCTCCATTTCCTCATGCTTATCTTTGCTTCCATTTCAGTTTTGAGATAAGAAACAGTCTTTGATCCATCCTTTCTCTATTTTAATCATGATTTGTGCATCTAAGTTTTTTGGCTGAATTTGGTGATGCATTCAGATTCTTTCTTTTCCGTTGGAATGGGGTTGATTTTTATTAGAATATGGATGTTTGAGGTTGAAATCATAAGATTTAGCTTTGGTTTTGATGAGCTTTGGAGTTTGGACGAGTTAGGTCCTTTTGGAGCTAGGGTTCCAGATTTTTATGATTTCTTTGTTAGAATTGGAGTTGTTTTTGTTATATCTTGATAGATTGGAGTTAGAAATACTTGATTCATGTTTGGTATTTGCATATTTCACGAGTTGTGTATATGGGTTAGGGTTTGGACGGATTTTCCATGATTTTTGAGGAATTTGAGTTATTTTTTGGTAATCTAATTGTTGATTCAAGTTCTTGAGGTTGAGATTCACCAATGTGGGTGTGTAGATCCAGTTTTTTTCGGTTAAATCGGAAGTTGGACTGTTTGTGTAAATTTTCATTGAGGACTAGATGTGATATTTGGTATTTAGGGGTTAAAATGTGACTTTGCACATTTGAGGATGGAAATGGATTTTTGGGCTTTTGTTTGGGTGCTTGAGTCTGCATTTATATGTGCACGTATTTTGGTGTAGCCACAAACCAGTGTCTCGATTGCTTTGTTTCTAATATGATTTATTTTTTATGTCTATTTCAGCTTCTTGTTCCTATTAGCGTGATCAGCCGCTCGTCTGTGATGTCTGACCGTTAGAGCTTGGACATCCAGGTAAGCGGATAGTAGGTTCAGACAAATAGGTTGTATCTCGAAATTGTATCTATTTTTTTGTGTTGTGACACCTACTCTAAATTTGGACTAATCTAAGAATTGGTTAATTTAACAATTGACTACGTGAATTAATATTCAAAAAATAGTTTTTGAAATTCGATATATATATGTATATATCCCCTCTCTTTTTTTGATTCTGAATTGCATGTTTTGGTTTTGTATACTATGGTATTATAGATTTTGTATCCGATGTGGGACGCCTAGGTACGGGGTACGTAGTCTTTGGTATACCAATACTTTGACAAATCCGAACTACCATGGATGTCGGTAGCTGTGTGCCCCGGCCCGACACATGATTTGTTTCTTATTAGTGGCAGAGTCCACGATTACTACATTTTGATTGAGTAGTGCAGATCCCACGTTGATATTGCTGGTCCCATATTACTTATACTCTATTTTTTAATCTTATACTAATTGTATCATTATCCCTGTGTGCATGTGTTTTCTTTGTGTGAAAATGTTTTCGAAACATTTATTTTCTGAAACCGTACTATGTATGTAGTGTGTATATTTATGTATACTTCCTTTATACTGGCATGTGATAGTTTTTGAGCTGTTTTCAAACCAGTCTTTATGAGACACACATGAGACATTCTAGAGTGTTGTCCCTCACTAGGTTCTGACCCCCTTTATTTTCTGTGTTTATTTTATTTCTGTCTTACAGGTTGACTTTTGACTCAGCAACCGTTTGACATCTTGGCTCAGTGAGGCGTCTACTTATTTGGTTAGTATCGCCCTTTTGGCCGAGCTTCTCCTTTTGCATTAAAGCTTCACACCGAGATGTTGTTGAGTTACTGGGGCTGCATTTTGTCTTTTGATTACTATGATTTATAATACAGTCGCGTTGTATTTGATTTTACTTAGATTATATTTTGTCGCATATATTTATATATGTTTTTTATATAAACGTTTTAAAGTTAAATGTTTTAATTACTAATGTGGGTAGAGTTTTTGTTTCTCTGATGCTTGTGCAAGATGAGCTGAGCTCCTATAGACGGTCCGTCTCGTACGCCGGTTATGGTCCGGGAATGGGTTATGACAATTTTCTCCTTTGTTCCTCGACAATTTTAAGCCCTCTTTGGTTTCACAACAAGAGGTGGAATTGTGTCTCTTCCAATTTCATCTTTGTCCCAAAACTCCTCACCGTTTGTCAGATTAATGACATGCGAATACACCTCCACGTATATAGATTTCAATAAGGATCTGTGAACAAAATTTTCATAAGCCCCATTTTTCAATCTTATGGCAGCACATACATGTGGACAAGGGAGTCCACTAATTTGCCTTTTATGACATGTACAAACATGTTGGTCCATATCACAAATGTGTTCTGAGAAGCCGCCAACAACTTTAATATTTGATCCACCATAAAATGAAGCAATGCAATGGTCTGCAAATGACTTGTTCTCCTCCAATTTTTTTTTTGAACTTTTGGGCAAATAGGATTTGTCCAATGTTGTCCTATTAAGTGCTTCGGATAAAGTCTTTTTACAATATAATTTTTTTATCAACTCAAGCATAGCAATAATAGGCTTGTCATGCATGTCAAAGATGTAACGATTGAAACATTTATAGGGATTATTCAACAATAAATCACATGTTGCAGCTTCAGAGAAGAATGCACATGACCAACTTCCAAGTTGCCTTTTCGGATGGTTAAATCAAGATCTTGCTTCGTGGTCTTTCTTTTCTAGTTCCTCCATCCAATAATTATATCATTGCTCATAAGTTGCTCTAGCAGCTTTCCATATGATGTCCTTAAGTTCTTTCCCTTTACGCTTCCCCGAAAAGTTTGTGTACATATGACGTACACAATTTTGATGTTCTACATAAGGGAACAAATCGCTTATTGCACAGATAAGACCCTACATAAGAATTGGAAAAAATTCACATTACACATTTATGCAGTTAATTAATAAAAATCACAAAAATCCATAAACCAGCAATAAAAATTGAATCACAAATTTGTCAATTCACATATACACATTTATGCACTTAATTAATAAACAAAATAAAAAATAAAAAAAAGTATTATCAAAAACTAATCATGGAAGTTGTAAAATCATACCTTGTGTCTATCACTCATAAAGGCAAAGTCGGTTCCATGGCCTACTTGTAAGTCTGTTCCTAGTAAGTTTAAGAACCACTTCAATGTTTCCTTGTCCTCCTTCTCTACCATCGCTCATGCGACTAGAAAGATCGTGTCATTTGGGTCAAGTGCCCCTGCCGACAGTAGTTGCTCTCTATGAGCACCTTTCAACCAACATCCGTCCATACAAATTATTTCTTTAAGGCCCCTTTTAAACGAATCCTTAAGCGGCCCTAGACAAATGTAGAACCCTTTAAACATGAGTGCATCCCTCCAAGTTTCTATAATAGTGTAGGGATTGGTTTCACAAAGATCATTTGCATAGTGAAACAACCTTGTGTATTGCTAGGCTACGTCTCCATAAATGACATTCAAACACTTGTTTTTTACCCTCCAAGCCTTAGAATGGGAAATCTCATACCCATGGTTATCTTGCACAGCTTGCATTAACCCTTTTTCGACCCAAGTGGGATCTGCCCTAAATTTATAGAGGTAAAAATTAGCCAACCAATCTGCATCCATATGGAAATTTTTGGTAACCTTCTCACAGAAACTAAAATTGTGAATAGTAAGAACTTATTTCAATTAGCTCCAAACTTGGTAAAAATACTGGTTAATGAAAATAAATTGTTGGGTAAAGTGTATCTTAAGAATGGTATGAAATTATCTTCCAATGAAATGGAAATTATTAATGACTTAAATCAATATTTATTGGAGGTAATTATAGTATGTACCCTGGGTACCGTCTTTAATTTTGTACAAACAGATAAACCCGTTGTTCGCATTTCAACAACACTAAAATCATAATCACAAGAAAAATTCAATGTTGCAACAACACCATCGATGCCAGTAGAATCATAATTACAAGAAAAATTCAATTTTGCGGCAACACGTAATAAGCTACTCAACTAATTAGCTAAATTTATTTCTCAGCAACTCGTAATTTAATTGGCCCAGAATTGCTATTATGTAGATTTTGATAACTTGTCAAACATTAACCATTTGAGTCACCAGGGGAAGGTGGAGAACCCTTGTTGATCCTCTTTTATTTAAAAAAAAAGGGAATGTAAAAGCTTGGTTGTGCTACTGGTCTCCATCACCAATCGTCATGCATGATAAAAATTCAATTTTGCAACAAGGAATTAAGCACACCCAGATTTGAAACCAAGAAATTAAGCACGTCGAGAGAAATTAAGTAACAACTTTAATTTAAAAAAAAAACTCACACCCACCATCTCCACCCTTGACTCAAACTAAACCCTAAATCACAGCCATGCATTTCGAAAAAGACAAGAAGAAGCAATAAATAACTCACCATATTCGGGTGGACCACACTGGAATACCCTTCGGCATGGGGTAAAGATAGGTTTCATTATCTCCTTATTAGAAGAAATGTGGACCCAAAGTAATTTAGAAAACCTAAACCGACTTTGCCTCTCCCAAAACCCACTTTCCTCCTTCAATTCTCAAGTAGCGATCTACACCAAATTCAAAAAATAGTCTGGTTATGTGCGCAAAGACGATATCAAGGAAGCTCGAATCTCTCATGTGGTGTTTAGGTTATGTCGAATATTTGGGAAAATTTGGATTAGGTTTGATGTTGGTCATAAGAGAATGCAAACTCTTTTTTTTTTTTATTATGCCACGTGTGTATCCATGTGTCTATATTAACCGTGATATGGGATGATGATGTGGTAGCCACATCAATGGACCTACTAGAGCATTTAAATAAAATGGTTATAGTGACTATCGGTGAACAAAAACCACAATCGTAATGACCATGTTGAACATAATGTGAGTTTTTTGACCATAGATAAAAAAAAATTCTTAAAGTTTAGTGACCATAGATAAAATTAATCCTTAGTAGATAGGTTGTGAAATTATCAATCACATTTTATAAGACTTATAATATTATTTATAATTTATATTATTATTATATTTTAAATTATTTGATGTTTTTTATCTTAAGTAATAACTGTATAATTATATATCATTTGATAAAATGGGTAACAGTAACATCGATATTATTTACTCCTTCCTTTTCAAAATAAGTGTTTTTACAGTTATTTACCACATATTAATAAAATGATTAGATTACATTAAATATGGTACTATTTTACTACATTATCTCTATTAATAACTCATTGAAAATACAAATTATATAGTATAAGTCATTAACTAGAAGGGTATATTTAAAAATTTATGTCTAAAATTTTTTTAATTTTGTAAAATGTTATTTATTTTGACAAAAAATAATTTTACTAAAAACTAACTTATTGTGAAACGTAGGAAGTATAATTACATTATTTAAATATGATTTAGTAATATCAACTCTCTTTTTGAATAACATTTTAAATTATATTTTTTTGTCATGTGGGTGGCTAGTGCATCACTTTTGGCATCCGACAGGATGAGAATAATTTAATAAATGTTAGGTCGCTTTAAGTTTTGTCCTATGATACAGAATCGTCTACTATACATACCTCTCATCTATTGTCACAAGTGAAGAGGCTAGATTAGTTATTGATTCTTCACATCTAAACTTTGGCCGTAATTTTTTTTGTCCGTAAAAGATTCATTGCTAATTATCAAAGACATCACTCCTACCTATAATATCCGATTCAGACGGTATATTTTCCAATCACTGAATTGGTTTGGCTTCATGACCAAAAAAATGGCTATTGGCGCGAAAAGATCTAAACATTCAAAGTAAGCCCATCAGCTACTATATTGGTTTCTCAAGAAATCGTTAGAATGTTTACATTTGGAAAAACAAAAGCAAATTTTAATTAGCGATAACTATTGGATCGAGAGAACATGGGAGAGGACTGCATCATAGTGCGCTTATTGAATGAATATACAAGTAGGTCTGGTACCATATTTTTTATCAAAAACCTTAAGATGTTGTGTTATATGGTGTTCCATTTATACTTATTTTTCTAATATCCTCCTCAAGTGTAAATTTAATGTGAATATATTCCACATTGAACTTAGACCTTGCTCCTACAATGTAAACTATTCCAAGTACTACGAAATTTTTTTGGACCTCCTCAAATACTACTATGGAATTTTATGCAAAGAGCTTTTTTTTATGACTATATGCTTCGTTCTACATGTTAGCCCTATTCACATCAGATATGGGCTTGACTGTCTTCATCGCATCACAATACTCTTTCCGAACCACCATCAGACCGTACTTGTCATTGTCCATGTCCTAGCCGAATCATCATCTTTGATACCACTTGTTGGACTCAAGAGCCTCAAGGAGAACTGCATTGCACATAGGCTAGTGAAGAAATATACAAGTGGTTCTGACATCATATCTTTATCCAAAGTCATAAAACATTGATTTATGGGCGCTTGTTACTTATATATCATTCATATACACCACAACTCTCTAATGTGGAATTGCACTCCAGTCGCACTTGCTTTCCAAAGAACAATTATTACTCATATAAAGTAAGGAGTAATTTAATTCAATCATATTGATGTTATCAATTTGTATATGAATTGTTGTCTCAATCTGGCTAGTTTGAAAGTCTCAAAACTAATTACTTGAAAGTTGGCAACATTGTAATCTTTTTCGAGTTGTAACAAAAAGTCTTAGTACAATACAACTATCAATAACTAGTTAAAAAGGGAAGCGTAAAATTGTTGAAAATTGCCTAAACCCTCCAATTATGATGGTGCGTACCAAACAAGTCAAACAATCTCTACGATGTCTTTTGAGTACTCACGAGGTGACTCACAATAGCCCAGATCTTTATTTCATCAATCATTACTTCCTCAATTATGGGGAAATTTTATTTTCCTTTCGAATGGCGAGTCGAAGCTTCTGACCTTCATAACATTAATTGTACAGCATTCGTTCCTGAAAAATCTTTCGCAATTTATGACTCTGCATTCATATTGGCTTTCAATTTCTGATCCCAACGTTTGCATCCTTCAACCAAAGATTGTTCTTCTGCTCACCTATGGGAGTATTCAATCTACTCACTTTTCTACGAGAGATGAAGTGTTTAACAATTCTTCAGAGATAACTTAAATTTCCATTCGATCTTTTATGCATTACCCATTCCAAAGGAAGACATTATTTTCTTACATCAGTTAAGGAAGCCAAGCGTCAGCTTTGTGATGTTTCAAGGTGTTTGTGGAACTTTCTCCTTGTCACTTAATGTTTTTCCAATGGCTGGCTCCCCAGTCACTTCACTAAAATTCATATTCATGTTTTTTTTCGTTTGTTACACTGTCTTTTGGATGATTCCCACGTGTGAGTACGCGCAAGGTTTTTCACTTGTCATAGCATTGTCCTTTTCACCTGGTCCCTTTGGTTGCGTTTATGAAAAGACCCCGTCTTATTTGCATGATGTCTTAACAGGTTTTATTTTTAGCATATCATCCCGTTCGTATTCATGACAAAACCTTGTCTCATTTTCATGTAAGGTTGTCCTCCTTTTTAGAAAATCATCCAACATGTGTTAATGACAAGACCTCGTCTTACTTGCATGCAAGGTTTTCCGATGTATTCTTCATTTTTTTTCTTGATGGATCTTTTCGCTTGCATTTATGAAAAAATCTCGCGTTATTTATACGCGAGATCATCTCACATCTTACAGTAAATATTCATGTGTCCCCTATTGGTGTGCAAGATGGTCATGTAGCCATACATCTTTCAACAAATTTTTCTGTATGCGTTCATGACAAACCTTGTCTTATTGGTGTGCAAGGTGGTCATACAACCACACATCTTTCAGCAAACATTCCTACATGTGTTCATGACAAATTCTCGTCTTATTTGCATGTAAGGTGGTCATACGTCTTAACAGGTCTTCCTTTCAACAAATATGCCTATGTGCGTTCATGACAAACCTCTTCTTATTTGTGCGCAAGGTGATCATATAGACATACGTCTTTCAGCAAATATTCCTACGTGCGTTCATGACGAATCTTCATCTTATTTGCATGCGACGTGGTCATAGGTCTTAACAGGTCTTCTTTTCAACAAATATGCACGTGTGCGTTCATGACAAATCTTGTCTTATTTGTGTGCAAGGTTGCCACACGTCTTAATAGGTCTTATTTGCTTGATGGAAATGATCTCTTTCCTATTGTGTCAAAGTTTACTATCACTTTGGCAATTGTGAAGCGTAAATGCATATAGACACATGACATGAGCCACACAATGAAAATAAATGCAAATGTGGTGCAAATGCAAAATTATTAATCAGACGTAAAATTTGACAATGGTTCTGCTTTTAAGCAAACTCCTATTCTTGCATTACTTTTGGTGATCACTAGGAATTTTTTTGAGTCCTTAAATTTTTTCTTTTAAATTCCTCTTGAGTTTCTCTTTCTTTTCTTTCTGGTCTTTATCATCTCTTGACCCAATTGTTCTTATGACTTCTGCTTACATGGTCTATTTGTTCACGAGGGCAAATAAGTCAGCCAAAATTTTTGGTTGATCAGGGGATAGAGCTTCTTGCAATTGTGTTGAACTTGTTCGTTGTAGCAACGCTACGACAACGACCATAGGTTGTAGCTCTTGAACTTATAAGGTTGCATTTTTGAATCTGTCGATGTATTGCTTCAAACTCTCGTTCTCTCCTTACCTCATTCTCAACAAGTGTGTACCATCCTTCTTTCATTTGTTGTGGATAATGAATGCATTGTTGAACTCCTTTTTTAGCTAATCAAAGGAAGATATTGAAGCTTCCTTCAAACTGTTAAACCATGTTCACGCAAGATCCTTCAGTATGACATAAAATGCCCTGCACATGATTGCGTCTTCCAAACCATAGAGAAGCGTAATGGCTTCGCAGTTTTGAACATGCTCATAATGATCTTCTTTTTCCTTAAAACAAGGCAATGGAGGCATCCTGAACTTCTTGGGCAACGACTTCTCCATGATTTCCTTAGTAAAGGGATTTTATCCTCTTTGTTGTGTCTCATCAACTTGAACAAGCTTCTTTTTTTCTCCAGTACTTCCTCCACGATCTTTTTCATACCCATCACATCTTTAGCCATCCGCATCGATTCGTTTTCTTGCTTCACCCTCTTAGTTACTGCCTTAGGGTTTCCTTTGTACATGATTTTCGCAACCTCTTGGAACTTCTCTTTTCCTTTTCAGAAATCAGTTTTTCCTTCTTTTCTTATAGGAACATGTCTTTATTCTGGAGCTCTAGGCTTTGTGTCTTTCAAGATGCAGGGGAGAGGATCTTGATGGCGGCTTTCCACAATATTTTTTCATCAACAGTTTGGTTTTCATTTCAGGCAAAAGCCTACAAATTGCTGGCAATGGCATATGAGGAACTATCTCTTTGAACATGGTCATCATCTCCCGAATCATTCTTTGATTCTCCTTGCTTTCATGCTTCATGATGTATGATAAATTTACATGGATATTCAAGCATAAATAGATAGCATTTTGCCCCTAAGTGTACTTAATTATCCACGAATTTATATAATTTTCATGCATTGTGTAGGGTGTATGTGAATGCATGGAATATGGATGAAAAGTGATGAAAAAACATGAAAAATATGTTTTTAAAGTTGCAAGATCACTGGAAGAAAGCGCGAGAAAAACTGGCTCAAAAGAAGTGAAAATTGTAGCCACACCCTAGGCCATGGCCTCCTAATGCCCCAAAAATGGACACATTTAAAGAACCATTGAGTGGCCACAGTCATGCCTTGTGATCATGGCCATGCCACACCTTTCGTCATGGTCATAGCGAAATGCCATACCTTGCAAGCCATGATTGTGGCCAACACCACGGTCTTGGTGTCTTGATCGTGGCCATGCTGAAGAAGAGCATTTCAAGGCAGAGAGTGGCCACGGTTATGATGATGATTGTGGCCCTAACCATGGCCTCCCTGAAGGTGGAAAAAATGGTGGTGAAAAAGGACAAGAGTAGTGGGGACCAAGGCACAAAGCATGACATTTTTTAGAGATTGTTTCTAAGGTTTGTGGGGGACAAATAGGAGTTTTATACCCTCTTTCACACCATTTTGAGCAATCTTTGGGCAGCCACACTTCACCAAAACATTTTGAGCAAGAGAGAAGAGAGAGGAGGAGCCAAGAGGAAAAAAGGGGTTCCTTGAAGAGACCTATGGTCTTGGAAAGGAAACCCCTCATCTTTTACTTTCCATTTCTCTTTTTATTGTTGATGATATTTTTTTTTCCCAGAGGTTAGTGTTTGTATCTATTTTCTTTAAACAATGGTAGTGTAGATTTTTAGTTTGGATTTTGAGTTATGAGTTTTGATGAATACTTGCTATATTTGTGAATGACATTGTTTTTGTAATTTAAATTCCATATTTGAAGTTTGCATTTGATGGGTATTATGCCTTGAATTCTATATTTGAATAAATGGCTTGGACTTGATTTAATGACTTATTTTAATTGACTATTGTTGTGCTTGATCATCATGATGATGGTTTTGATAAACCTAGTTGATGAATCGAAAGAAGAAGACTAGGTGAGGTCTACAAGTATTAAACTTACATGATTTAGGAAAGATATATTCTACTCATATGAGGTATTCGATAAAATTTCTAAGAGACTTATAAAGCCTAGTTTGGCTAGGTGTGATTGAAAGGACCCATCTAGGGAATGTAGGCATTGCTTAAATGAACTTGAGAGAGCCTTTAAGCACACTCAATTCCAAAAATCATTTCATTGATATAGTAATTAGGAGTCTTTGTTTGCATCTTAATGATCCAAACACCTTTATTTACTTTGTTATTTCATTTTATGTTTTAAAATCAAACCCATCACAACTCAAATTCTCATTTTTTATAGCTTTCTTTTGTTTTTCGATCATTAACTAGTATGTGTTCCCTGTGGATTAGACACCCAAGGAATACTTCAAGGTTTTTATTACTACAACAACTATCGTACGCTTGCGATAGACCCGATCAAGTTTTTGGCGCCATTGTCAGGGAACGGTGTTATTAGTTGTGATCTCTTGTTGTTCTTTTCTTTTATGCATGATGTTGCTCATATATAATCTCTTATATTTGTTCATGTGGAGCCATTGATTTTGTGCTTTATGTTCATAAATCATTGGTGCTCTATGGGAAGAGATTGTATATCTAGTATCCCATTGCATAGTCTGCAATGACAATAAACTATGTATATAGTTTATTTTCTTGTTTTGTTTGGTTGCTTTGAATAAAAGTGTGAAGGAGTGTCTTATGCTGGTCAGTCATGATCCCTTACCAAATTTTCATGCCCATATATATTTTGTTCCAACTAACATTCTCATGCCTAATGATGGAATCATGCATTCAAGGACAAAGCAAAACTGGGCAAAGTCGACAAAATAGAAGCTTTCTTTACTCTTACCCTTTTTCTTTCTATGCTTTACAATTGTAATTTGACATGTCTTCGCGTTCATTGTTATTGTGTAGTTTGATAAGGCCTTACTTTTCTTGAACATTGAGGACAATGTTCATACTAAGTGTGGACGAGGGGCAATTGATTGCTTATTGGTCTTTATTGCTTAAAAATGCTTTGATTGTATGTTTTTTTTGTGTAAAAATACTTGAAATTTTTACTTGAATTGTGCTTAAAATTTTTGCTTGAATGCATCAAACTAGACAAGAATAGAGTTTCAATTGAATTTTGTTGAGATAATATTGTAGTGTATAATTATGCTTAACACGATCAATTGGAAAATAAATGTCATTTGTTAGTTATTTGAACCTTATTCAGGATTTTAAGTTGTAATGTCAGGAATTTATTTGTCGAACCTTAATTTTTGTGGTGGCATAATTGTCTTACAAGCTTGTTCCTAAGTTGGTTGTTTGTGTTTGAAAATGTTCGAGTAGACTTGGCATCTATTAAAAAAAGGGCTTGAATTGAATATTTGAAAAAGGATATAATTCTCTTTTTGAGGGTGAACCTACACAAGGATAAGAGTATAGGGCAACTTTGAGGTGGAAATGATAAGTTCTCTAAGGAATAACAATAAGTGGAAACACATGGACTCTTAATTCATTAAGTTGTTTGTAGCACAAAAAATAAAAGAGAAATGATTAAAAAAGAAAGAAAGGAAAGCACTTATGAAAGGTTAATGAATGAAGGATGTCATTGTTTGCTCAAAAACAGGAAAATGTCGTTTTAACTTAGCAATAGGGGAGATAAGCCTTAGAGATGCCAATAAAATAAGAAATTTTGTAAACTAATTCTTGATCCTTACCTCTTGGGACTTTTAAGTTTGGTTCTTCTAGTTGATAAATGCCATTCTATTGCCTTCTTACTCAGGTTACTAACATACTTGCATAGTATAAAAATCTTGTAACTTGATTGATTTAGATTGTATTCTTTCCTCAGGTTTCAAATTGGTTTGCTTGGGGACAGAAAAATGAGTAAGTGTGAGGGAGTTTGATGTATAATAAATTTACATGGATATCCAAGCATAAATAAATAGTATTTTGGCCCTAAGTGTACTTAATCATCCACAAATTTATATGATTTTTGTGTATTATGTAGGGTGGATGTGAATTAATGGAATATGGATGAAAAATGATGAAAAAGGCATGAAAAAAATGTTTTTAAAGTTGTAAGATCAATGGAAGAAAGTACAAGAAAAATCAGCTCAAATGAAGTGAAAATTGTCGCCAATCCTTGAGCCATGGTCACAGCCATGACCATGGCCTCCTACTACCCTAAAAATTGAAACATTTAAAGAACCAATGAGTAGACACATTCATGGCTTTGTCACCGTGGCCATAGCGAAACGTTGCACCCTGCAGTATGGCCAAAGACATGGTCTTGGTACCTTGATCGTGGCCATGTTGAAGAAGAGCATTTCAAGACAAAGAGTGACCATTGTCATGGTGCTAATTGTGGCCCTGACCGTGGCCTCCTTGAAGGTGGAAAAAATGGTGGTGAAAAAGGACAAGAGTAATGAGGACCAAGGCACAAAGCATGGCATTTTTTGGAGATTGTTTCTAGGGTTGATGGGGGACAAAGAGGGGTTTTATACCCTCTTCCACACCATTTTGAGCAATCTTTGGGAAGCCACACTTCACCAAAAAGTTTTGACCAAGAGAGAAGAGAGATAAGGAGCCAAAAGAAAAAAAAAAGGTTCCTTGAAGAGACCTATGGTCTTGGAAAAGAAACCCATTTATCTTTTACTTTCCATTTCTCTTTTTATTGTTAATGTTGTGTTTTTATTCCAGAGGTTAGTGTTTGTGTCTATTTTCTTCAAACAATGGTAGTATAAATTTTTAGTTTGGATTTTGAGTAGAGTTTTGATGAATACTTGTTATATTTATGAATGGATATTATTTTTGTACTTTAAATTCCATATTTGAAATTTTCCTTTGATAGGTATTGTGCCTTAAATTCCATATTTGAATGAATGCCTTATACTTGATTTAATGACTTGTTTTAATTAACTATTGTTGTGCTTGATAACCATAATGATGGTTTTGATAAACCTAGTTGATGAATCGAAAGAAGAAGACTAGGTGAGGTCTATACGCATTAAACTTACATGATTTAGGATAGATATATTCTATGTATTTGAGGTATTCAACGAAATTCTTAAGAGACTTAAAGAGCCTAGTTTGGCCAGGTATGACCGAAAGGATCAATATAAGGAATGTAAGCATTGCTTAAATGAACTCAAAAGAGACTTTAAGCGAGTTAAATGGAGAGAATACTCAATCCCAATAACCCATTTCATTGATATAGTAATTAGGAGCCTCTAATTGCATTTTAATGATCCAAACGCCTTTCATTTTATGTTTTAAAATCAAACCCATCACAACTCAAATTCTCAGTTTTTATCGCTTTCTTTTTTTTCGATCATTAACTAGTAAGTGTTCCTTTTGGATTTTGTTGGAGAATTTTCTTAGGGATGCCTTGGTTGAGTTTGGAGAGCGGAAGCGAGTTGAAGTGAAGAGAGAAAATAACACCGCAATTTATAGTGGTTTGGTCAACCATGCCTAAGTCCACTACCTAAATCTCACTTAGGATTTTCACTATCTCGAAGATTGATTCAGGCTCAATCTAACAAAGCCTTACACCAAGGTTGATTGCGGCTCACACCTCTAAAGCCAACAAAGTTGATTGTGGCTCACACCTCTAAAACCTACAAGGTTGATTACGGCTCACCCCTCTAAAGCCTACCCAATGTTGATTACGACTCAGACCTCTAAAGCCATTACATTATATAGGTTCACAAAAAACCTTCCCCACTCTCAAAGAGTTTACAAAATTGTTTACAAAAGTGAAAGCTCTATGCTAGGAGTACATGTGTTTGATTGATGCTCTTGATCTTCTCTCTAGCTTGAATTTGGTGTTTTGGGGTGATGGAATGAAGAACATGTTTGGGACTTCAAAGCATATGATCATCCATTTTTTCTGCATTTCTTTGATTTATTTATAGCTTTTCTAAGCCATATGACCGTTGGTGAAGAGAATATAGCCGTTGGAATGCATTTAATGTTGTTTGCTGCTATCTGTGTCATTCTCACGTACGTCACTTTATCCTCATGTACGTCATTTGAGAATCTTTGCAGCTCACGTACATGACAATACATGTTACGTACGTTGATCATCTTTGATCAAGTTTTGCGTATGTGAAACTATATCTTACGTATGTTAATGACAACACACGTGCGTGAACTTCTCCTTTCGTACGTGAAACATGATTCAGAGGGTTCCAGTGGCTTCTGCTTGTCTTCAGACCCTCTCTCACGTACGTGACTCTTTCTTGACATACGTGAGTCCTTTGTTACGTACTTTAAACTCACACTAACGTACGTTAACAACATCAGAGTCTTTGTTTCGCAATTATGAGCTCGCCAATGTGTTCTACTTCAAGTCAAACATTTTGCACATCGTCAAAACATAAAAGGAACTTAATGTTGATCACCCATGATCCAACAGATTTGACACCCAAGGAATACTTCATGAGTTTTACTACTAAATCGACTATGTATGCTTGCGATAGACTCAATCACTTCAAGGCTCCATAATCGTTGAGAAATACTATAGGATTGGCAATTCCTGATGCTTCAATGCCACTTTGAGCTTTTGTGCCTCTTTGGATCCGTTTGCCTTCCTTAGGTCCTTGTACGCCCCTTGAGCTTCTTATACGTCACTTCGAGCTCATGCACTTCTTTGAGCTCATTGTGGGCCTCTTTGAGCTCTTGTGTCTCTCTAAACTCCTTGTGCACCTCTTTGAGCTCTTGCGTCACTCTAAACTCCTTGCGCTCCTGTGTCTCTCTAAACTCCTTGCGCACCTCCTTGCGCTTTTATGTCCCTTTGAACTCCTGTGCCTCCTTAAGCTCATTTGCCTTCCTTAATTCCTTGTGCGCTTCTTTAAGCTCTTGTGCCTTTTTGAGCTCCTATGCCTTCAAGTGCTTCAGGGGCCCACCGAGTGTGCCACAAATTGTTCCTTGAAATTCACAAAAATGGTCCAGGGGACAACATCGTCATTTGATTATTTGTAAAGTCGAGAGCGTGCCAATGAATTATAGTCTTCCCAAACTGGACAAGAACAAAGATTGCACTAAAAAAAATCTTAACTTCTCTTTAGACGATTGAGGATGGCTTAAGGACTAAAACGACCACTTGGGTCCTCTTGCTTCTTTAAAACAATAACAAGAACAACAATGATTGACAACAAATAACAAAGCTTCAATGAGAGTTTCTAGCTACTGAAAACAAAAATTAAAAAATAGCAAAGCTATTGAATTAAAATCTGAAAGACATGGTTCCAAGAGTTGAGTTGTTTGAATTGTTTTTGGTCTGTAGAGTTGATGCCCCTTCTTCTGCCTCTCTCTGCTCAATTTATATTGTCCTTTTGGTTTGTTTTTGACAAGCACGAAAATGATCTCCATGTCATCGATTCCTCTTCATGATTATCTGCTTGCCTTTTTTTGCCACTGGACTTTCCTTTCCCTCCCAATCTGGTATGGTCATGTCCGTTTCTTGCTTTTTTGGTTTGTTTGATGTTTATGTTATGTCCCTTAATAATTTGCAGAACTAACTTTCCTTATGTCACTTACTTTGTCCCCGAGCCAAGATCCTCATTACTATCACTTTCCAATGATTTTGATATTCTGGAACTTCCTTCTATTTGTGTAAATATTCCAAGAGTGATTCATTCCCTGTAAACGGTTTTTCCATTCCTGTTCTATTGACCCTTTTTTTTCTTTAAAGAATTACAAAAATTCTACCGTAAACAACTATTAATTAATATTGTATTACACCATGTCAAAATAAAATAAATAAGAATTCATGTATAAAAATCTATAAATATGTTCTTCCCCATGACAACGAGCGGGTCAGTTGCCTAGTATTTTATATTATCAATTTTTGTGATTGTACGATTTTCCTTGTTGGAATAAGGCCGTTGTGCATATATCAACTTGAAAAGGCATTCTGAAATTTCAAGAACAATAAGACCGATGTCCAGCATTGGAAGGAACGTGTTTCATGACTCATAAACTAATTAGACGTTGCGTGAAGTCATGTTTAGAAACTAAATTATACAATTTTATGCCATTTGGGAATGTCTCAGGTTCAGTGGGTACT